>JAGSMT010000501.1:0-63477 GCA_029286875.1 Lamproptera curius | reverse complement strand
CCATGAAATATTGTTTGAAAAAGACCCTTACCAATATTTGTATTTGATATGAGTTCGTTTACTTTGCTTAGGTTTTATTCAAAATCGTTTTATTGAACTTAAAACCGGATTACAAATTTCAAGAAGATATATCTTTAATCATTTTATAGTTAAAGTAATGCTTTTTGCTCATGATATTTAAGGATTCCCTTGTTCTTAAGGAAAAACATTTTTAGAAAAATTTCGAAGTGACATTATTTTTGAAATAATTCCAAGAAGAACCCAAAGAGAAATTCAGTTTGTATGTGATATTAATGTAATTTTTATAAATTTAGAACTATATTCTTCCTAAGAATAAATGTAAAGGTATGTAGTGTTAAATATGAAAGTACATATTTCCATAAATGATAAGATCCAATTAAAATGCTACAGGCGGGTTCGTTTCGTTTTGTTCAGGAGCTAATTTAAAACTATGTCGGTGGGTAAATTTCCAAAGCAAAAAATTGCTTTTTACTTTAATTTCTCCTTTCGTCTGTTATACAATAATGTTGAAAATATTATATCTGGAATTAACATTTTTGTAATAGATTATAAAACATTATAATAAATTATAGATGTATAAACAGAATTTCACTCTGTTAACTTTTCATGATTAAACTAAAACTATAATAATGGCACAAAAGTTTGAGACGTAGTCTATTTCAATTCAAAGTAAAATTTTATAGTCGTTAAATACTTTGAAAATGCATATATGTCTCTATTGATTTGTTTATTAATCCTCCAGCCTGGGTAGTATTATTTGCTTTGGACAACGGAGGTCGGGTTTGAATCCTGCGGGACTCAAATAAATTTTCACTGTTGTTTCCTAGTTGGTTAGGGACAGTTCCCAATACCCAATTGTCTGAAAAGAAGATGATCCATGGTCAGGATGGGCATGTAAAAGACGGTCCAACCATCAACCCGCATTGAACCCGGTGGGTGATACGGTCCAAAACCCCTAAATGGATAGGGATGTATTAGGGGAGGCCCATGCCAGTGGAATATCAAAGGCTGATGATGATGATGATGAGATGATGGGGTTTTAAAAATGTTTCCAAGTAATTTTTAAAGAATATAATTGGGTTTCAATCCGAAGGGCCGTTTAAGAAGATGTTCCGGGTATTGTATGCCCCAAATTTAACACAAGATCGTAAGGTTGCAAAGTATTGGGAAGCCCTACCGGGTGGACACAAGGGCTGATGATGATGACGAGGGATTATCTACAGACTAATTAGGCGTTAAAGTTTTTAAAGGGAATTTATGGTTGTTTTTAGGTTCTGCTAACCATTGTATTACGTTTGTACCACATCTTATAATATCGATTAATTAAGTCTTTTTTTATAAGAAAAAAGTTTACAGTCCAAAAAAATTTTATAAGAAGCATATAAAAAGTACTTTTCGAAGGAACAAATTTAATTTTTAGAATTTAAAGTTTGGCATTTGCTTGTATTTTTTGAATGAACTTTGAATTACAACTTTGTTACGGAGACTTTTCTCTTCATAAGATGAACAATATTTTTTACTTTATATGTGTTGTAAAATTTATAAAATTTTACCTTTTTTGTTAGATAAAGGTTAATCAGTAATTTTTCATATTTAGAAAAGATATAGAATTAATCCCTCACCTTTGTATTGGCTAGAGGGCTTGTTCACAATTTCCAATAAAAATTTGAGCCATCTCAGTCCCAACCGTAAAAAGTAGGTTAATGTTACTTCTAGAAATCTGAATAAGGGTCCCAGGCAATGCGCGGATTTATTAATTTGAATTAATTTTAAGTCATTAATAAGGCCCAAAAAAATTTATATTGTTAAATTAATTTTTAACCTCACGGATTTGTTTTTATTTTATTTTTAAAAACAAATTTAGTCTGAAAGACTGGCGCAGCCGGTGGATTTTTCAATTACGGTGCGATAATTGCCCCCAAACGGGAAACCCGGAAAGCCGTATTTCGAAACAAACCAAAATAAATTGTCAAAAGGAAAGTGGGATAACGTGATCGGGGGTACATTTTGCCATCCCTCTCCTTCCCTAACGCCTCATATAAATTTAATTAATTGTTTAATTAATTGTTGTTATTGGGATGAAACTCTTCCTGTATAACGTAATCTGGTTGTCTTATAAACCTAAGCAAAGATTGATTATTAAAATATTTTTTAGTATCGTGAAATAATTATTATGTTTCAACATTTTAAATATTAATTGTAAATTTTAAGTCACCCTTGTAAAACAAAATATTTTTTTTTATATTTTAAATTAATAATATTAAAAAACAATATAGTTTAGAGTATTGTTGGTTTATATTAGAATTTTAATTCATACAGTGTTCTTTCCGTTATCTTATTTTTATTTTGTTATCATTCAGTCTGATATTTCTGTATTTTCTTTTGGACAATAATAAGTTGTAAAATGGGGAAGGAATTATGGATTCCACGAGAAATTTTAAATTTAATTCCCGGATTCGGGGGATAAGGAAAGTTAAACTTATTCCTTAGAAAAAAGGGAATATGTGATCGAAAGATATGAGGTCGGGAGATCATTATAGTGACCATTCGATAACAAGTCGTTTAAAGGACAAGCTGCCTTGTTATCCCAAAATTTCTTCTTAGATCTTAGGGTTTCCAACATTTTGGGGACCCTAGAACAGAGCAATGATAAATATTGAATTGAATCAATGAAAATAAAACCCCGGGAAAGTATTTAGATTTTAAATAGGATACAGAAGTAAACCCCTTATCTCCAAGGTCAATGTTTCCGACGACCGGGATTTAAAACGGCAAAACAATTATTTATAAAAACGCCAAAAGGACAACGCGGAGAATTTAAGAATAGTGCCAAAATCACCTTCCACCTTGAAGGCCTTGGTGTTGTGCTCCAGGAAAAAATTTCCAAGACCAATAAAATGAAATAAAAAAAATGGGAACGCCTCAAACCATTTCCTATAAAAGGGGCAAGGATTTAAGGTATGCCAAGGTGGATTTTAAAACCTTTATCCGAACATACCCAGGGTTAATTTACCAGCCATAAAAATGCCTGCACAAACCATGCCACAGAACGTTGGTTATCACCCCAACTCGGAACGGGAAACAATTTGGAACCAAAACAATTGGAAATCGCACCCGGCAATTTGGATCAACCCCACAAGGATATCGACCGCAATTTGCATTAACCCAAAATAGGCTATTCCACAAAAAAACCAACATCAACCAACGGGTTACAAACGAATTTCATTCTCCGAACTTTGGTTACAGACATTTAAAAAAAACCCGCAATTAAATATCCATGTAACCAAGGGACAGCACCTCTGACCCTCAAAGGTTTTCGCTTAAATGACTTACAGAGGAAGACCAATGTTACAATGAATACCTTGCGAACCAGAAACAAGTACGGTAAAGGGGAGTCCGTTGGTGAATATTAGCGAAGGTTTCACGAAAACCACGATAGATTTAGGGCAAGATGAAAATTTTCCGACACCGGCCTGATTAGGCCAGAAGAAATAGAAAAAATTGTGTCCAAACTTAAATTGCCTTTATATAAAAAAGAAACGATGCGAAAATGATGCTAGATACGGGCAGTAGCGATCTTTTTCTAAGCCCGCAAAAAGCATATGATTATTTTCGAACCACATCAAACCAGAACCCTTTTAAGGTTGTCAGCACTCACGCCCCAGTTTAAGAAGAGGAAGTCCACTTTCCCACAAAAAGCAACCCGGAATAAATTTTCGTTTTTCCTGATAAACGGTACGATGGTCTCATAGGGAAAGCCTTTAAAAAACTTGAAGCAGTAATCGACCCAAAACACCGTTGGGACGAAAACCGTGCAATTTAAAAATAAGAACCGACTATACTATTAACCAACCGGAACGGAACCGGGTTGCTTCCCATCGATCAGTATTCGGGAAGCTTAATGGACATAGAAATTTGGACCGGGCGTGGAATGCCAGTGCATTTTAATTGACAAATGGGTACGTTCGACGGTTTCCAAAAGCTCGGAGAAGCAAATCAAATTAAGAAGAAATCCCCTGAAGGTTATTCAACATCACGAGCCAGACGAAAATTTAAATTTTACCCCAGACAAAACGACAATTTAAAATCAACAATTGTTAAACGAAAACCTGAAAAATTAGATTGCCACCAATGAGGAAGAACGAGGTTTATTTAAAATTATGTAAGGAATATAAAGCATTTTTTTGGATTGTTATCTTGTTTCATAATCAATGAAACAAAAAATTGAACAAGAAATGAAGATCCGATTTACGTAAAACCAAGAATACCAACCAAAGACTGAAATAAAAAAAAGTTGAAAAATTTTACAAGACAATGTAATCGAAGAACCATTCCAGGGGAATGTCCTTTCATCTTGTGCCCAAAAAGATGGATGCCTC
This sequence comes from Lamproptera curius, assembly GCA_029286875.1. Lineage (NCBI taxonomy): Eukaryota > Metazoa > Arthropoda > Insecta > Lepidoptera > Papilionidae > Lamproptera > Lamproptera curius. The sequence continues at coordinate 59,077 of JAGSMT010000501.1, read as the reverse complement.
CGGGAAGTTAAATGGCGCATTCAAAACAAAAGGTCAACGACATCAACATCGACGAAAGACCCGGCCCCATTTAAAAGAGTTGAAAATTGGGGAAAAGCGTTTATTTACAACGATAATTTGCCGGGCCCACCAGATTGAAGCCCAAAGAGGATAGACAAAAAGACAATTCCCAAAATCTGGCCATTTCCCAGTTCCCGAATGCCTTTTGATTAAAGCAGCCCCGTACCTTCCAGCGAATCATGGATAACGTCCCGGAGGATTAATCGGCCACACTGCAGGTATACTTAGACGACGTCATTATATTCTCTGAGCCTACAGGAACTTCAAAAAATTGACTTATTTGAAGGCCCGGGCAAACAATTTGAATGTAAATTAGACAAATGAATTTTCGCAAAGAAGTTCTCATCTGGGTCAACATCACCAAAGATATAAAACCAAAGATGACAAAATAAAGTGTTAAAACTTCCATACCCAAAACAACAACGGAGATCAAAAGCCTTGGGCTGTTGGTTTAAAAGGTTTATTCCAGATTTTGCAAAATAACTAACCTCTGACATCTTGTCTAAAGAAAAGGAATAAGATCATTATAGACCAAAGTATTTGTGCCTTTAAAAATTAAGGAATTATTGACTCCGCCCCTCTTCAGTATCCGATTTTGAAAACCATTCATACTAACGAAATTCAAAAAAGGGCCTAGGTGCAGTTCTATCCCAAGCCAAGGCCAAACACCGCCCAATTTATAATGGACGCCCAATTTTTAAAACACAGCCCGACCTGGAGCCAATTCGAAAAGCCCGAAAACAAATTAACTCGTTGGGGTTTGAAACAGATTTTTGATTGAAATAATAAAAAAAACGGGTAAAAAAATCCAAGGAGACCAGGAAAAATAATCTTTTAGAGGATGCAAACAATTAATTTAAATTTAAGAAAAAAAAAATTGTAATTTTATTGAAGAAAGAACACAAACAACTTTAGATTTCCCATAATTTAAAAAGGAAAAATTTTGGGTTTTAATTAAGAAAGTTTGTTAATGAAAAGGGGGACAAGGTTTTGGGCAATTTCCCAAGAAAGCCATAGATGGGAAAACTAGAAGAAATTTTGTGGAAAAATGAGTGAAAAGGCCTTGGGAAAAAATTTTTTAAAGTTTTTTGAAAACAAAGAATTAAAAAAACTTCTTAAAATACATTGGAAAAAAATTAAATTTTTTTATTTGGAAAAAGAAAAAATTTATTTTCCACAAAAAAAGAAAGGTAAATAGGACAAAAAGGGTAATTGGGAAAGATTTTTTCAAAACCAAAAAACTCCAGGGTTAAAAAATTTGGCAAACTGAAAAATATTTTCATTCTCGGCATCCCAAAAAGAAAATTTCCAAATTTTTCCGGGCCCCAAAATTTTTATTTTTAATAAGGAAAAATTCAAACAATAGCCTTTTAAATGAAAGAATTTTTCCCTTTTATTGCATGAAAAATTTTTCAGGACCCCGTCGTTTAAGGAAAATTTAAAAATCCCAAAAAATTCTTTATTGGGTTTAAAAAATAACCAAACTTTTGAACCCACACCATTGAGATATCGACTGTAAGTACGAGCAAAGGCACTGACGCATCGTCCGTTATGACATATTCCATAATGGCATATAACCATACTGTTCACTAGTTACCAGTTTAACCCTTTTGAGGTAGTATTTGGCCCACAGTTTAAAACACAACGAATTTGAAAAAGCGTATACCCAACAGCTAGTTAAAGATCTGAAAAGGACTAAATTTTATACACGAGCTGGGAAAAGATAGCAAAAAAAAGGGTTAGGGCAAGGAGGGGGATTTGAACTAAAAGGGAAACAGTTTTTGTTAAAGATATTAATAAGCGTAAGAGCAAAGATAAACCAAGATATAAAGGCAAGGTTGTTGGGGAGATAAACGTAAGATCCCATAAAGAATATGAAAGAAAGAACAAGCCCCATTAAAATATTAAACGCCCTCCCGGTGGTTATTTGAAAGCAGCGCAACGTCGCCTCCAACCCAAATTCGAAGGAAACCCGGACCCACCGTTAGGAGGGGCGTAGACAAACAGACAGCTGGACTATCATTAAACTTTAAAACAAAAAATCTGATGATTTGAATTATTAATGTCAAAATTTTCCGTTTCAAAAACTAATGAATTTGACAACCTTATCCCTCAGGTTCTATTGGCATGTTAGCACAACAACATCGCGTGAATTGTCGAAAACCTCAACAATCCCGACGCAAAAGAGGTCCTATCCACTGGATCCATTATAAAATTGTAACGGGTAACTTAGATCACGATGACCCTTTTAAATGAAGATTAATTGATAAGTCATGACCAAGAGTTGTGTTAAAAAGATAAACCGTACCCTAAAAATTTGCGTTTACAAACACTCAGAACGGACAAAAAAGGTAAACAAACTTAAGAAAGTTGAAAGGCCAGGGTTGTAAAAAAGAAAGTAATCGGTTATCATCCCATAATTGGTTTATAAGCTTTTTTGAAAGAAGTCCACAAATTCATCATCTAAGGGAGAGAACAGCCTAGCATTTGGGTAAGAGTTCTATTTTACACCAACTATTGTAAACACCGTTTTATACCATTTAAAACTTATATCTCAATCCGGAAAATTAGTGTTGAACTAAGAATCAAATTTAGAAATTAAAACAATTCGTCAAATCTTATATTAAGAAAAACCAGATCACGTTTATAATGGAAGTTCCCTTACGGAAGAATACAATTTTTCAAAATGTATTCCTTACCTATTTTCCTTTGAGCCCAAACACAACCTTACCCTTTTCCCAAATTTCCCAACCTTTAAAAGGTGGTACCCTGCCGGTCATACCCATGTCGTCCGCCCCCTGGAGTGTTCCGTACTGGGATAACCGAGTTTTATATCCGGGACAAACTTTGGAGGAACAGCTAAGAAGTTCGCTTAAAATCTTACAAAACGATCCATTCTTATTAAGAGCGGTCCAAAGTTAAATACCACAATTGGATCCTACCAAATTAAGAACAACAATCCAAACAATGGGCGAAGATTTAACCAAATATTCATTTGGGACGTTCTTATCACGTCGCGAGCCTTTGGACCTAGACATCAACGGAATTGGACGGCATCAGGTCTACAAGAAGGGGCCCGGTGTCCCTTCCGGTCATCAATTCCCTCTGCCTCGAATACCCCTATCTAGCGCCGTACAGTTAAATGGTGAAATTAACTTTACACATAAAACTCATATGCATTGAAAAATAGTGAAGTGTTTGAAGTGTTATATATCGAAGATCCCTAAATTCAGTGCCTTTAGCCATAGTACTTTATGTTTTGTAATCTTAATGCTCTTGATGTTTCTATGTTATGTGTTTAGGATGTAAGATTTTAAAATTATAGACTCTGCAGAAATCATCGGAATATGCCAAAAGTAGCGAATTCTGATAATTTCTCTCTTTAGGGAGGGAGGGTTAGTATCCCTCACCCTTCTGTATTGGACTAGAGGAGCTTGTCAGCAATTTCGCAATAAAGACATTTGACTATCTCACAGTCCTCAACCGTAGAAAGCATAGTAAGCGTTAATTTTACTTCTCTGAGAAATCTGAATAAGCGTTCCCAGGCTAATGCAGCGCATTATTAATGTGAGATTAATTTAAGTCATTAATATTAGTGCCTCCATATCAGCAACACTTTCATATTAAGTTAATTTTAAGCCTCTAATATCGCATTTAGTTTTATTTTAGTTTTTAAAAACATAATTTAGTGCTCTGAAATTTGACTAGATACTAAACTATAGTATAAAAATATAAATGTAAAATATAAGACATAACGATTAAGCATCCGAAAAGATATTTGTTAGTTAAAGTTCTGATATCTTTAAAATGGGAACACAAACAAGCCAGCAACAATGGATCTTAAACGAAAATATTTTTAAACAGGCAGCCACTAAAATTATCATCATCATCAGTCCGTTTCAGTCCACTGCTAAATTTTTGTCGGTGGTTCCATATTGTAACTATGGCACTTAACACAAAACTCTCTATTAATGTTTGCAATTTACTATTTTACTGAAGAAATATTCTGTAAGGTACTTAAAGATGTGAGATAAATAAATTTAATATTTTAATTTCAAAAGGAATGAACACGACAATAGAACTAAGTAAAGGAATTTAAACCGACTTTCTTAGTTAATAACGCATCATGAGTTTGTTGGAGATACTAGTGATACTAGTACTTACAAAGGTTTTATAATTTAATTTATGATTTCCAAGAAGTATCTGTAGTAATCTGTGTACGTCCATATAGAATATATAAAATATTTTAAGATACGCCAATAAGACATGAGTTAAACTTTATTTTTAAAATCTGGATGTAATACTTTAGTTTAGTAAAGTGTGATTGTTTAAGAACTTGCTTGTTTCGTCAGTATATTTTTTAACACTAAAATACAATTTGTAAAATATTGTACCCAGCTTACGGAGGGTACTAAAGCGATTAAAAGGAGCAAACCATTTGTCGTTACAATATAATCCTGTGGAATTCTAATATTGTCGAAAATGGCGGAAATGATGTCAATGTAATGAAGCATAAAGATGACAAGTTTGTCTCTTGCTTGTAGCTTACGTATCTTGTCTATTTTGATCTGTTTACGAACATTTTTAAAAATGATACTTTTTACTTTCCTTGTCATCGTCGTATTTAATTTTGTTAATGTAAATTTTCGTGGTAGTATTTTTAATTTCGATGAAAAATTTGAAAGTTTGTTATGTATAGTAGATTATAAAAATTTTGCAAACTTTATTAAAAGCCTGTGTCATAAGTACCTATTAACACTTGCCACCGTCAGCGGTAGATTAACCAAAGAAGATTTTTTTTATCTTGTGTATAATTAATTGCCTCGGGCACAATTAATTTTACACAGACTTAATAAATTGGTGTTGACAAAAGCTTGGTAGGTTCTAAGGATGGTATTAAGGGTTAAGAATTGCTTGCTCCATTAGAACGCTATTTTTATGTAGTATTTATGTCTATCATTGTAGGAGTAAGTATTCTGACTGATTTACAGAAAGATTAGACGCTTTCTTATATGGTTGCTTTTTAAATTTGTTTACCGATTTGTTCTCGATTTTTATTCGTTATATTGTTCAGTGGATGCACAATTTAAGATTTTAGAAAAATGTCAATTTAAAAGTGTTACATTTCTGTGGATAATAATTGTCATATAAGGCTGTTTAATAGTACAAATAGTTTAAAATAGTACAAACAGTTTAAAAGGTATCACCAATTTATGCAGCAGCTGAAATCAGATGGCAGTTTCACAGTTATACTAAAATACTCGATTTTGAAGGCCAAAAATTGTTATAAAGCAATGGCCAACGCCTCGAACCCACGGGGGCGGTCCTCGAGTAGGCTACATTTTTTTTAGAGACGTCTAGGTGAGATCGACATTGTATCTAATTTAGTTAAATAAGGATGTATAAATGAACACACAAAATTAATTATTTGCTATATGTAATTTGTTTAACGTTTTGAATAGAAACTGAAAGGGTTTTCTATTAAATTAAATAATAAAGGCCCAATTTGTACATTCAGTAAGTTACTTAAATACTTAATTGGACCCAATAGTTTAGAATTCGCAAAACATATAAGGTTCATCCACAGAAGTAAATTGCTCTTTCCTCAACTCTGGGGAAATTTATTTCCTCAAAATGAAATGTTTGCAAGTAATGTACTTATAACAAACCTTTTCAAATTTTTTGTCATAAAAACTTAAAAATTTTGAATTCTTCAGCTCGTGCAGATTAGATTAATTAGAAATATGACCGACCTTAACCAGTATAAAACTATTTGGCGCAACATAAGCGGACAACAACGTGCTCTTTGCACGAAACTGCTGCGCGATTTCCACTATTTTAAATCTCTGGTGTTATTGAAGGTATTCGGTTTTCGTTTCGTTTTACGTACATAGAATGAAGAATTTTTGCTAAATAATAACTTTGTGTGAATATAAACATATTATCTTCAATCAGCTTTCAATATGCCTGATTGCAATTTTTAGAAAAATTTTCACAAAAAATGCTTAAATGCTTTCTTAAAACTTTTTAAAATCGATTGACCTGATTTATTTAGTTACATCATAACTTCAACCGCTAAGATATTTTATTTTTAATTATGCGCATATTTTTGTGGTGGAAAAGTATTAGCAAGAACGTCATGAAAAGAACATTTAAGTCAACTCGAGCTACAAAAGTCTCTTATACTTAAAATAAAAACGGAATATAATTTGAGCTTTTCATTCGTAACGAGTCTGTTTTTTATAAGATATACAAAGTTTTATTACATATACAAACACCGAAGGTGTGTGTGTATGCGTGACGTGTCATTTTGCCAAACTACCAATTCCGGTGGCTTCTGACTCTTTTATTCACTGGGCAATAATGTTAGGTTACCCAAAGCACAAAATCTTTTGTAGTTTTATAAGCTTCTTGAGTGTTGCAAGGAAATAAAAACCATATATAAGTAATATTACGTTATTGGTCAAACATAGTCTGTTGCTAGTAGATCTGTACACTAAACATAAGAATAACTACGTTTAAATACAGAAACTAAAGCTACTTTTTCTTTTATAGTTAATTTTAGATTTTGACGTTTACGTAAAATTAAAAATAAGAAAAAACCTACATCTAACCCATACTAGCTAAGAGCCCATTGCGGTGCTTATTCCTGCCGCAAAGCAGTAGTGTTAAGGCACTACCGTGTTCCCGTTGGAAGGGCATCGTAGCACGCGTGTTTACTAGGTAAACGAGACTTAACACCCTATGTTTTTTAAACACTGGTTTTGCCAATATCTATGGGCTTATTAAATTTAAATCCAAAAATTTGGAATTTAATTTAATTTAAAAAAATTAAAAGTTTCAAAAAAAACCCTTTCTAATTTTAAATTTAAAATTTGGGTGGTTTTTAAATTCTTTTTTTAAAAAGGGGAAATTTTCAAAGAAAACGAAATTTTAAAATAAAATTTTTGGGGAAAAAGGGGAAACGGAAAATTCTATGGGTTCAAAATTTTGGTATTTAATGGAAAGTCCGTTTTTTCCCTTTGGGTTGGGGAATTTTTAAAAAAAAAACCCAAAAATTTTTTTTTTTACCCACTTTAAAATTTAAAACCCATTTCAATTTTAGGGTTAAACCTAATTTTCCCAGGGGGGATTCCCCCTTTTAAAAAAGGGTTTTTTTTAATTTTTGGCCCCCTTTTGTTTAAACTTTTTTTCAAAATTTTTAAAATTTTCTTAATAAAAACAAAAAAAAAACCAAAAAAATTTTTTTTGGTAAAAAATTAAAATAAAGGTTTTAAAGAAACCCAAACCCTTTACTTTAAAATTTTTTTGGGAAATTTTAAAAAAATCTTTTGATTCCCTTTTAAAAAAATTTAAAATTAAAAAATGTTAAAAAGAACAGGGTAAAATTTTTTTAAAAATTTTAAAATTTAAAAGTTTCAATTAAATTTTTGGGTTTAAAAAAAAAAGGGGGGACTTTCCCAAAAAATTTTTTTTAACCCAATTCTAAAAAAAAATTTTTTTTGGTTTGCAATTTTGCCCTTTTTGGGGAAATTTTTTTATCCCTTTAATAAATTTTTTAAATACATTTTACCTTTGTTTTGGTCCCCGGGTTTCCTTTTAAAATTTATCCCTTAATTTTCCCAAGGCCCCCAAAAAAAAAATTTTTTAAAATTGGGACCCCCCTTTAAAAAAAAAAACAAAAATTTAAGCGAAATTAAACTTTTTAAAATTTTAATTTTGCATGAAAATTTTAATTTTTTATTTAAATACCGGTTTTAAATTTTAAAAAAAGTTAAAAAAAAAAATTTTTTTCCCTTTTTTAAAATTTAACTGTGTCAAATTTTTAAAACCCAAAAGGGCCTTTTTTTTAATTATTTCTTATTTTTTTTTAAAATTTTTGGATTTGGATTAAACTTGGTTTTAAAAACTAATTTTTTTCCCTTTTTGGCCCAAAGGGTTAAATTTAAAAAATTAAAAAAAATTTTAACAAAATATAAAAAAATTAAAATTTAATTTTATTTTTAAAAAAAATTTTTTAAAAATTTTAAAAATTTTTTTAGTTTTAAAACCTTTGTAAAAAATTTTATTTATAAAAAATTGTTTTTGAATTTAAAAATGTTAAAGTTTTGGGTTTTTTAAATAAATTAAAATTATTTAAATTAAATTTAAATTTTTTTTTTTGGGGTTTTAAATTTTTTTTGGGGCCCCTTTAAATTCCTATAAACCTTTAATTTTTAAAAAAAAATTTATTTTTTTTAAAATTTTTTTCAAAATTTCCTGAAAGTTAAATTAAATTGGGGTTTTGAAAATTTTTTTAAAAATAAATTAAAATTTTTTTAAAATTTTTTAAAAAAAATTTAACCTTTTTAAATTATAAAAAAACGTTTCCTTTTTTTTAAATTTTTTTTTCATTTTTTATTTAAGAATAAATTTTTAAATTTTAAAAAAAAAATTTTTTAAACAAAAAAAAATTTTTTTTAAACAACTTTTAAACTTTTTATTTAATTTTAAAAAATTAATAAAAAAAAAATTTTTTTTAATTTAAAATTAGAAAGGAAAAAAAGTTTAAAAAAAAAAATAAAATAAATTTTTAAAAAATTTTTTGAAAAAAAAAAAAACCCGGCCAAAAAAAAAACCTCAAAAAAAAGGGTAAAATAAAATTCCCTTTTTAAAGGGTTTCCTTTAAAAATTTAAAATCAAAGTTTTGGGCCTTTAAAATAAATTAAATGGTTTAAAAAATTTTCTCGAAAACCAAAAAATTTTATTTTTAAATTACGTCCCAAAATTAAATTTTGGGTTTTTTTAATTTAATATAATTTTTTTTGGTTAATTTTTTAAAAAACCCCCTAAAATTTTTTTTATTTTGGTTAATACTTAAGAAATGGAGATATTTTTTTAAAATTTTTTTTTTAAGATTTAAAGAACAAAAATTTAAAGCCCGGGAAAAACTTGGGGTTTTAAATAATTCTTAAAAGAATTTGGGAAATTCATTTTCCCTTTAAGTTTAAAAACCCCAATGATTCCCCTTTGAAATCTTTTATAAAACTTTTTAAAAGAATTTATTTGTGTTTGGGAATAAAAATTTCAAAAATTTTTATAGAATTTTTCTTTAAGCTGGGGAAAAGAAGGGATATTTATTTAAAATTAATATTTTTGAAAAAATTTTTTTTTTTTATGAAATTTTAAAATTAAAATTAAAATGAGGGAAAAAAAAATTTTTTAAAAAAGGGTTTTAAACAAATTTTTTAAGAAAAAAAAAATTTAAAAAAACCTTTTAAATTTTTCCCAAATTTTGGAAAAAATTTTATTTAAAAATTTAAATTTAAAAATTTTCCCATTTCAAAATTTTGAGAAAGAGGCGAAAAGAAAACCAATTTATTTTTAGACTTTAAAAATAACAAACAATTTATAACGCAAAACAATTTTAAAAGGACCTAATTTTTCCCCAAATTTTACAAAAACAAAACATGTTTTAACAAAAATTTTTGACACCTTTTTACCTTTCCCAAATAGAAATATTTTATTTTTAAACGAAACAAAATAATGGTTTAATTGTCTAATTTATTAATTTTAATAATTTTATTCCATATGACCTTTGTTAACGATTAATACTTTGTTTACGACTATCAAAAAATCTACTTTTTTTAATTTTTTTTTAAAATCATGAAATTTAAAATTTGGAAAACTTATATTTTTAAAAACTGATTAGTCGAAAAATATACAAAAAGCAATAACAAAATTCATGGGTTTTTTGGTTTGAAATTTAATATAAATATTTATTTGGATAAAGTAAGCAAAAATTTTGGGATATTTTGTATACAATTTAACAAGAAAAAGTAAACATAGAATACAGACTATACCAACTTAGTTCCCGTGATCATGGATTGGAAAGAACGAAACGTCGGGAAAAATATATTTGGAAGAAAATCCTAAATTATGAATTTGATATCATAATAATTTAAATAAAAAAAAATTAATATTTATTTGGATAAATAAGCAAAATTTTGAATCTGTTTGTATACAATTTAACAGAAAATAAAAAAAAAATCATCTGGATCCTTCTAAATTTTTTATATTAATTAAAATAAAATATATAATCTCAAATAGTACTTATATAATTTCAAGATTTTATTAAAGTTAAGTTTATAACGTCTGATAAATTACAATAAACAAAAATTAAAATAGTATTTCAATGGTTTATTTTCTTAACTAATGAATGTTTAATTCAAACAGCGTCATCCTTGAAAACAATCAAAACAGGGGATATTTCCCGATGACCGACAAAATCTTTTTTGCTTTAAAATACTTTTAAAGCAGACATAAACATTAACAAAATTCTTATTGGGCAAGTAATACTTACCCCTTAATAATCCATACAAACCCGCCCCCAACTTTTTAATATCAATTTGTTATCTTGGTATTATCTAACTGATTTAAACTAAAGCCTCGGCAACTGTATTGAAAAAAGTTTAAGTTTTTTTTAGGTAATTTAATTGATTATAAGATAAAAAACAAAAATCTTTGATATTTTAAAACCCTTTTTTAACTAAATATTAAAAATATTTTAAATTAGTTTAATTTTTTCACGTCACTTTTACAATTAAAAATCCTTTTTCAAAACCTACCCATAAAACAAATAACAAATTTTCTTTTTTTTTAAATTTATTAACAATATTAGAAATATTGATTAATTCCCTAACAATGTTTTATATCTTTCAAAAAAGTAAATGAAGAACTCAAGGTTTTAACTGCTTTGGAAATTCTGGGAAGGGTTCTTTTCTTTGATTTTGAACTAACTCATTTCATATCTAACTTGAAACTAGTCTATCGTCGATTTTAAACAAAACGCAATAAGGTGATTTGATGTTTTCTTTTCGTTACTGTTTTCCAACTAATAGTTTTCATGAGAGGGCCATTGGGTTACAAGAAAAATTTCATTTACCTGACTGTTGGTGGGTTTATCTGTCCTTTAACTGCGAAATTATGTGGTTAATCGAAAATTTCTTTAATTATATGGTAACTTATCATTGGTATTACCTTTTATTGTAACACCAATCTCTCCCCAGACCTAAAAAGTCTTAAAGGTTAAGGCCATTTATCATCAACATTTTATATATTCTTACTTTTTTTTTTTATAGTATACACCTATGCATAATCTTTTAAATCGATAAATGAACAACAAACAATTAAGCTGTTAAAACTTCAGTGTTATAATTTGGGTTATAATAAATTTAAAAAAAACCCAGAATTTTGTTAAAAACTAAAAAAGCAATGTAATAATTCTTAGTTTCAAGTAACTTTGAGTTACGGTCTTCGGGTTTGGGTTTCATTTCCGGTACAACATTTTAACATTTGGTAAGTGCATACATCACTCAAACAATATCAGACAGAGGTCAATATGTATTTCATTTCATAAAAACCGTGACCTAAAAGATAGTATAAAATTTTGACATAACTATGAAAAATGGTACCCAAACCTTGGAAAATAGGTTCAGGTTGAATTAAAAAATTGTGGAATTTTGGACCGACTTCCCAAACGAAGGAAATTACCAACGCGTTTTTTTATATTTTTTAAACTTTCGCCCCTCCGGTTCTCCCATTTTGGTTTGAAGATAAAAATTTCCATTGATATAATTTTTTTTTGTTAAATATTTTTAGAAATAAAAACTCAAAAAGACCCAAACCTCCTGCGTTAAATTACAAACCTCAAAATCTAAGAGACAGATATATTTGATTTATTTATTTATTTTTTCATAAAATTTATTTTTACGTAATTTTTTTTAAACTGGGTCTTTAAAAAATATGGAGCGCATATATCTTTGTTTTGAGTAAATTTGGTTTATGAATTTTAATTTGCAATTAACATTAAAGTCATTAAAGGAAATATAGGTGAGTTCCAAAAAATTCTTCATTCTATTAGATAAAACTTAATACATAATATTTTGTTTTAAATATCTTAAAATTAAAATTCAAATGTGGGAAAGAAATCATCAAATTCCTTTGTTACCCCTTGTATTGGTTAAATGAAATTTTTAGGTTAAATAGGCATCGGGTCGGTCCACCCCCAACCCAAAAGCGTGGTGGATACGGTAAAACCCTAATGGATAGGGAATTAGGGAGGCCTATTTCCAGCAGTGGACTATCACAGGTGTGATGTGATGAGTAAGTATATAAAATATATCGGAATAAAACATACCAAATGAACGTTAAAAGCTACATTTTCTTTTACAAAGGGAATAACCATTTGCAATTGTAATGCAATAAAAAGTTGCTAATTGAGGAAGTTAGCCTGGCATAATTTGGCAATAATTGCTTCTTTAATCTATGTCATTCCAAAGAAGAAAGTTCAAACTTCATTGTTAGTGTGTTTGACTATTCATTTGAAGCTGACGTTATCGAATTTCCTTCCCTTTTAGGAACCCCAAAGGGTTTGAACATATTTTAACGTTTGAAAAAATGTTAATTAACTTTAAAATATATTTCCAAACAGTTTAAAAATTTTATAAAGGTAAATGCCCGTGAACGTTGTGGGCAAATTTCTAAAGTTGGGAAAAACAGTTTATCTCGTGGGTGAACCTTTTCGTTTTACAATTTCAACTATCGGGTTTAATTAGTTTTAAATAATAGGTTTAACCTTCGTTTTTCATTCCACACAATCATTTGGGATTATTCAGAACGTTAAACTTAGATAATGCAAATATTTTTTTATTATATTGTTGTTTTATATTGTTTTTTGGCTGCTTCAGCCTAGTGGTAAGGGTTGCTTTAGTTGGAGGTCGTGGGTCGAAATGCAAATTTGGGGACAACTTTTTTGTCTTTGGGGTTGGAAATTTGAATTTGTTTTTCCGGATCAACCCGTTTAAGGCCATGTCCAGTGGACTTTCACGGCTGATGACGATGATGATTGTTTTAAATACGAAATAAAACTAAAAATAAAACCCCATTTGATAAAAAAAATTGCCTTTAACCATTAATTTAAAATTTCTTTCTTTTAAGACCACTATTTTACTCTTAAAATGTTTAAACAACCTTTCCCAACTCATTGAAATTTATTTTTAATTTCCTTTTCTTTTTTTATTAAATTTTAAAATTTTTTTTTAATTAAATCTAAATTTTGGGTTCGTAAATGGAGTAGATATTAAATTTGCAAAGGTTCCCTCGGCACCAAACCTTTCAAATTCTCTTTCCCGACCATTTCATCCAGTAATCACCAACCCGATTGAAACATCTCCATCTTTTCCGGGTTCCCCTTCTTTTACTGTCCCGATCATAAACTTTTCCATTTTATCCAACCCAAACAAGGTTGCCCCCATTTAAAGAATTATTTTCGTTAGTCTTGATTTTTAGTCTTGCTTCGCATCAGTGTATTTGATTTTATCCGGTAGCTTTATTCCAATGCCCTTTCCATTTTCCTTTGCGAATGTCTTTTACGGAAATCGACAACCAATTTTTTTTATTATTTCTTCACCCCGTATTTTTTCCTCCATTGATATCCCTTTTTATTTTTCTGCACAAATATACCAACTGGCCTAGTTTTTCCGTTACATATTCTTTTTTTCCCCTCACAACAATATCTTGCGGATCACCTTAAGTTTTTTTTTTGCTTTGGTGACAGTCCTACTTTGAACTTTTAATAAGTTCTTTGACCATGCCGAGGTCTGTTCGCTTTCATAAAACGATGTCGTCCCCTAATTTGCTAACCCTTAAATTAAATAAATGAAAAGTTGAACAATTTTCCGAGGAAAATAGTAAAAGTTGGTGAAAAAAATTCTATTGGTATATAAACTTTGCTCTGCAAAAAATTACTTTATCCCACTGTTATTTGAAAATAGAACAGGGCTTTAAATAAAATAATTATTGTTATGAAACAACAGACCTTTGAAAACATTCCAGAATATCGGGGTTTTTTTCTTATTTTTTACTTTAAAGATATCGATGTTTTAATTTTTCCATTGTTTATCAGGTTTAAAAAATTCCGCCATGTTTTAAAACACTAAAAATTAATTCATCAGTATCAACCTTTGTTTTTTGTTAAAATAAGCAAACATCATTCTTGACTTTTTTATATGTATTTAACCATCCAATTGGGTTTAAAAAATCTAAAAGAGTAAATATTGAATTTTTGAATAATTACAACCATTAACTCTTTAATATTTTTTTTATCATCATAAACATAAAAAAACCCTTAAATGTTGTTTGATTATAATTGGATTTGATTTAAAAACCATTTCTAAAAATTTTCCCAACTTTGTTACTAAAAGCCTAAAAACCAAAACAAGTTCAATTTAATTGCGAAAATAAATCCTGTGGGATTCTTTTCACTAATAAACATTTAAATGCCGAATAAATTCGGGAAAAGGGAAATTCAATAGTAATTAAAGACACAAACGGATTTTTCAATAATTTTTTTGGTTTAGTACAAAATTAAAATAGTCCCAAGCCCTTTGTTTTCAATCGCTTAATTAAAGGTTACTTTTTTTTCATGTTAAACTCTTACAGGGGGTCCTTTTAGTTCAATTTAAATACTCAAACATAAAATTTTGATTTTAAGTTTGATGAAAACGTTTTTGTTTATATGGATATCAAAAATTGGAATTATTTTTAATTTACAACCAACTAAACCCAATACTTTCAGGGGTGGTCAGTTATCTTTTATGCCACACAAGAAATTGGCCGCACTATGCCCTTTTTTCTACTGTTTGGAAAAAATATTCCTTTAAATTAGTTCAACACATTGACATTTGCGTTCGAAAATAAAGTAAAATTTAAAAATTTTGTTTAATCAATGGGTATGTCGTTGTTATCAAAACTTCCACGATGTTTTTTCTATTTTTTAATATATTATCTTTATGGACCTAAGATCAAAAGCCGCGGGTATTTAGGAATGTTTATTGTTGGTTAATCATTTAACACTTTTTCTTTAATTGTTCAATTGGCGCCCTTGGCGTTAAAATACATTGAAATTATAATTACTTATCAAATGACACACCGGAATAAAGTTATAGTATGCAAATATTTTTATGTCATAATTAGGAACGCTTTCGGTTAAATTTTGTTAATCAAATTTTTTTTTCAAATCGTAGTATACCCATAACAGTAAAATTTTATTTTATATTAAAGAAATAAATTATCAATATTAGATTTATCTTGGAAATGGCATGGAAGGGGGGGAGGTGTTTTATCCAAGTGATTTGGTATAAATCCCCTCCCCCCAAAACTCCAGCAAATCTTTTTCGTGTAGCCGTCAAATGCCAAGATATTTTGCGCCGTTACTTCCTCAAATACTGACTTTTCTTGATTTTAACTATCTTGAATCTTTGGGTTCAAAAGTTCCATGTTATCTGGGGATTTTAACAAATCTCTTTGTACCTAACTCTTGATCTTAAATTCCTTGATTTGGTCAATTCAAGTGGTTTTTCATATTTTGCCCTTAAGGCCTCACCATCCTCTTATAAAGACCCTTTGCTAATTCTTTAATCCTCGGTCTGCCTCACGTATCCAGCAAAACTTCTCTTATCAGCCCAATTTTCCTGTCCTGTAACCTTAACCACCAAACCCAATCCCAAATTGAATTGCGACTTTTAACAAAATAAATCTGAAATGCTCTGCCTAGACCAGAAAATCAATTGGGAACCCGCTGTTGGATAGTCCATCGATGAAAAAGATTGAAATTTCAACAAAGTTATTCGGATCTATAATTCTTTTGTTTGAATGGTTAAAAAATGCTGGCGCTCCCGGCTGACAGTGGGTGGAAAATGCTTTGAGGCGAAGGGCCTTTCTTAGGTATAAGGGGTCAGGTTAATGACCTTGGGTCCTTTGATTATAGAAATCGGTGTAATCAGATGGTGCGAAGCAAAACCCCCAACATTCTTGATAATATTGAAATTTTCTCCAGCCGATATTTGGAAGTTCTTTGGGACCTTTGGATGGTAAGTCCGGGTTTCAAAACCCCTCCAAAATTTTGATATTTAAATAAAATTTTATCCTTTTCCTCAATGGTTAAATATCAAACAGTTTCCTCTTAAATAGTTTGGCGGTTTCCTTTTACCAGTATCTTCGAAGAAATCAAAAAATCATCCATCATTAAGTCTAATCTGATTTTGTCAAAAGGACACGTGATCCTACCTATCCTGGGTACCTTCTTCCCCTTCCCTGTAATAATTTCTGTTTCCAAAACCCTTTCCTTTTAAAGGCGGCTTTGTTCGTCCACCCTAAATGTCAAACCAGTTCAGCTGCATATAACCTATTTCAATTCTTCTTTTTTCTTTTAAAGGGCTCGGTCCCCAAAAGTTCTCCCATTTCAAATTATTAAAACAACCAACCTTTTCAATCTGTTTAGACCTGGGCCACCTACCCCTCCTTAAAGTGACTGGTGACATTCGAGCAGGTATGGAAGAAGCCAAAGTTCAATATTGGTTCTAATCAACTTTTCGGGAACCATTTTGCGTCAATCCGACATCCTCCTAAAGGATTCTGTCGTTCCTAATGGTTTCCGATGAGCCTTCGTCTTTTTCCATCGTGAGGACGTAAAAATCAATTAAATATAGCGAACAATTATCTGTTAGCTTGTCTTTTGAATGCTTTCCCAAGGCGGGTTATTTTCCTCTTTTATTTTCTGTTTTAAAATTTTTCTACTCAATATTTCAATTTCGTAATTTCTTCGCCGATGATCTCAAATATACTATCAGGGAACCAAAGATGAGGTTCCTGAAATAATTAAAAAATTAAAAAGGTTTAAACACAAAACAAAGTGGTCACATAAAGCGGTCTAACTTAACCAACAAAATGTTAACAATCATTGGTGTGAAATTTTTGTCATTTGGTCCCAAAGAACTTCCAAATAAATTAAACACTTTTTTCCATTTACAATTTGGAATCCGCCTTTTTTGACTCAAAACAGTTGGAAAAATCAACACAGTGTCTGCCCAGAAAACGACTTTTTCGGTCCCCTTCGTTTTTTTTCCACAAAAAAAGGTTCCTTTGCAGTCCCTAATTTTTTCTTAATCAGGAAAATAATTGAATTTCAAAAACTTAGCTTCTTTTGATTGATTCGTCTTCAATTTCCGTAAATGATCATGTGTCTATCGATCACAACTTAGACTCTTCCCTCTTTATTCTTCTTAATTCTCCCTTTACCGAATATTTGTGCTCGCATTATCCGTATCTAAGTACTGTCAGCAATAAAGTTTCCGTTTCACAACCGTTTCATGTCCATCTCACCTTAACACAAATATTTTTTCCAATCCTTCTTTTTGGAAGGGCCCTTTTAAATCAGGATGGCTAAAATTTTTCGATTTTATAGGAAGGCTCAAAAAATATTTATTTTTTATATTGCCTGAAACAAAATTTTATAAAAACAAAATATTGAATATAAATCGACTCTACAAATTATACCGACCCTCCTACTTCCTCTGATGATTTGGGAAAATGTTACCACAATAATGAGCATAAGTATAATTGAATTATCTATTAAAAAACCGCATCCTTTCCTTAGTTTTCCCTTTCGTTCGGTAGTTTTTTAAGGGAATAGGGATATAAGGAAGAAAAAGGCAACTTTTTATAAATATTGTACTGTTTTTTAAAAACCATTAAAGTCCATCTACACTAAAAATCATTTATTAAAATAAACATGTCACGACTCGAACAAGACACCTAGTTTTCTTGTTATACCTAACATTGCATAAATTAAGAAATCTGTTATAATTTAAAAGCGCGACTTTTAAATTACCAGAAGTAAAAATAAACTCATTTATTCCCGCAAAACATTTGATAAATTTTGGTTAATAACATAAATATTTCATAATAAAATGTTGCCACTGTTCGGGATGGGCGTTGGCTTCAGAAACCGAGGTTGAGAGTTCAATCCTGCGGGCCGAATTTTCATTTTGTTTCTAGCTGGTTCCTGGAAAGGCCTAAATTTGGGATCAAATTATCTGGGCAAAGATGATCCATGCTTAATGTGTAAAGTCGGTCCATCCACCAACCGCATTGGAAGGTTTGGAATACGGTCAAACCCCTTATGGTTGGGGTATTGGAGGCCCTTCCGATGGACTCACAGGCTGATGATGTCACTGATGAAATTTTGCATTTTCTTAATGAACCGTTACCTTGTACTATCCAAAAGCTGATGATGTTGCAAATTAATAAAAATTTGTGATAGGGTTGATGTGATAATAATTTAGAACAAAATTTATTTATCACGGAAAGTTTATTTTGTAAATATGTGGTAAAATGTCATTTAAGTAATCGTTGGTTTTGCATCCGAACAAGTTTAATCGTGTATTGTGAACTATGTTATCACGTAAGAAGGGCTTCTTTCTTTGTTCTTAAAATTCCATAAACCAAATTTTAAATGAATATGAAATTTAAGAGTATTTTTAAAATGATTATTGGATTTATTGGGTTAATTCTTATATTGTTTTAAAATTCACAAATCTTAGAATGGTAACAGAACTCAATTTTGAAAAGTTTAACTTTATTATGATCGATGTACTCGGTAAACAAAAAACCCTCTCGGGGAATAAACGAATAAAGAATAAACCCTAGGACTCTCTAAAACAATTGTTACTTTTTAAAATATTTTTAAAGACATAAATATCATTTTTTACATTCTTGTGCAGCAATTTACTTAACCTTAATGAGTCCTTAAACCCACCGCACCTAATTAATTTATCCTGGCCTTTTGGCGATTAAACCATCTATATTAAAAGATAGTTCTATTTTTGACAATCAAATGCTATCATTTGTAGTTTTAGTTTTTAAATTTGGTTTTAACAGGTTTTTGTCTTGACTGATTTGACTCTTAACTTTTTTAACGATCGATGTAAAAATTTTAAAATTGGCGTCAATTTTGTTTTCCATATCTTCCAAAAATTTCTCCTGGAAATTGGGCCTCCATGGTTAGCAGTTTGCCCCTTTTATAAACCGGAGGTCGTGGGTTCAATTGGGAAACACCGTTTATCGTTATTTTCGGTTTGGTCAGGACATTTGGGCCGGGTTTCAATTATTTAAAAGAAGAATCCGCGTCTCTAAGGGTAAAAATCACCCACAACCCGCATTGGACCGTGGTTGGGGCGCGTCTCCCTCAAGTTTCGTCAGCCAATTTTGATTGGACAACTGCCGGGAGGCGATATGAATCCTATTTGGACATGGCGAGGATGCGCTTGAAGGAATGCGTAATCCCCTCGGACAACTTGGCTTAACCGGTTAAATGCAAAAAGGGGATAAATACCTCTCTAATAGGCGAAACGAACAAAGCAATTGTCGACTGCGGTGGCGGTGGCCGACCCTTCCCTTTACCTTATACCTTCTTTGTCTGTGTTCGGCTACAAGATTTGGTTCGAACAGACCGCGAACGTGGTGGGATACGTTTAAAATTCCCCAAATGGAAAAGGCGTGTTAGGGGAGGCCATTCAACAGTGGTAACCCTACTGATGACGTTGATGAAATTTTAATTTCCTAATGAGCCCGTTCTGTACTTTTAAAAAGAACGATCAAATTTGGGCACTAGAAGGGCCGGGGTAGTATTAAAAAAAAAAATTAAGCCGAATGCACTACTTCCTACTTACTACTGCCTGAATTACTTCAATGTATTTAAAACGAATAAGGAATAAATTTGCAAATAGGGAGATTTTTATTTTTTTTTTTTTTCTAAATAAAAGGGTGTTTGCTCCACCATTGCAATTTTTAATATAAATATTCCCAAAAGGTAAGGTCTCAGTTTTAAAGTTTAAATTTAAAAAATAAATTTCCTGGAGACCTTGTTGGGTTTATATTTTTAAATTTAACTGATACTTGGCGCAGTTTTACTACATTTTTGTCAAACTTTTTTTATACAAAATTAACTTTTTGTTAAAATGCAATGTTATGTTATGAACATTTAATATAAAATGAGAAAATTACTTAATCTAATTAAATGTCTCAATTTATTAACTTAATACCAATCGTTTGTGAGTTATTAACGAATGAAAAGGATCTGAAGTCAAATACAAAAGGATGAAGGTAAAACCACTCACCAACTTTTATTAAATTTAAACCAAAATAAATTTGTTAATAATTTAGATTCGGTTAAAAAAGCCATGGAATCTGTATCCATAATAATAAAAAATTTTAACGTTTCATCATCAAACCCTTTTTGGCCTGCTGGACATGGCCCTCTAATGGACATTCATTTGGGGGTTTTTGCCCGGGGGTTGGTGGATTGTAATGTTCAAAAAAAACCTCGTCTAATTAGTTTCGATTCTGCTCCAATTCGGGTTTATTTTTGAATTGATAAATTGAAATAAGTTTTTAATTGGCCTTTGTCTTTATTATTTAATATATATTGGATTGGTATCCGTTTTAAACTTCCCAAAATTAATAGAAATTGGAATCTTTTTACGGAAAAGCCCGATGTTTTTGCAAAGTGTGAAAACATACTGTTTCCGGTTTGAAACACCTAGCCAGCGTAATTCTGGGAAACGGACTTAACATCCATGTGTCGGTGGGCAGCTGTTGGTATATCTGTTGGCCAATTCTTGGGGCGTCGGTAACTTTCCGTATTGGGCCCGACGTCGTCGCCTTGAAAAAAAAAAAGACAAAACATTTTTCTTTCGCGGTTAAATCAACCCCCGTTAAGGGGGAAGGCTCAATTCCAACTGTAAACGGGTTTAATATTTTCCTCTGCACTTTTTTTTAATTTTTGTTTATAAAAAATAATGTATAAACTTTCAATAAAAAGGGTTTTTTAATAATTGGTTATAAAACGTTTTCGTTTCTAATAAAATATAATATCGTCGTTATATAAAAGTCACAATAAGAAAAAAAATCGGGGTCTGTTTACATTATCAATACATTTTCGGTCTCTTGGCCTGGAAATTTAATTCATACCAAAACTTAATTTAACCAACCCAAACAATTAATTCAGTTAAGAGCATTGGTCATTTTAGATGTATAATATTTTGTCAAAAAAACCGTTTTATTGCCAATATAAAACCATTTTGGAAATATAAACGGTCAACAATCCTTATGAAGGTAAAGAAGTCAAAAGTTGTGCTGGATAATAAATCTTTTTTAAACCATCACGTTTAAATATCAGTATAGTTTAAACATTAAATTTTGAATAAAGAAGCTGAAAAGGAAAGGAAGCCGCGACCGTCACCGTGGGTTTGATTTATAGGATTTTAATAGAAACTGAACCCCGACTATTTTTTTAAGGTTTGTGGTGTGAAGCTATTAAAGTTCAAGGGAACTCCGCTTATATAAATTTACATCATCATCATCATCATCATCATCTTGATAGTCCACAGCTGGACGCCTCCCTAAACCTATCCATTGGGGGTTTTGGACCATCCACCACGTGGTCCAATGGGGTTTGGGGGTGGACCGAACCGCCCCATCCGACCATGGATCATCTTCTTTAGAAATTGGGTGAGCCCCTGTCCCAATAACCAGGAAACAACAACGAAAATTTTTGAGTCCCCCAATTCAACGACCCCAGTTTCAAAGAAACGCCTCCCACTAGGCTACAGGCGTTTTACAGGGCATGTTAATCTTTTCAATCTTTTTGATTAAATGAACGTTGAAAATCCGTAATTCTTTATAAACTAACACGCGTTTTGAAAAATTTGTTAAAAAGTGTCCAATAAATTTGAATTTCAATTGGTGCTACTTGCTTTGTGCAAATTTATACGATGCTTAAAAAGTTTTTTTTTATAATCCCATATGCGCATTTAAGTTTCTCTGAATCCCCAAAGTTTCCATTCATTTGTTTGAATATTGTCATCTATGAAGTCCGTCTTTTTGACTAATTTTAAGATGCCCGATCAATTGCGCCCGGGGTGGTAGGTCTTTTTTTACCAGAACTTAAAAAACCCCCTTGAGGAAATATGAAATTTTTATGGTTTATCAAATTAAATTAATAAAATAAATAAAAAAATATATTCTGGGGATATATAGCAGGTTGGAATAAAATGGTTTTTTATTTTCATGCATGCCCAATTTTCTAACATTCTTTTAACTTTGTTTACGAATATAAAGACAAGCTTTGAAATAAAAAATTCCAGTTTATAGCAACAAGGATTGTTTATTTGAATATCCTAAAATGATTGAGTTGCTTTTTAAATTCATTTTTTTAAACGTTCAAAAATTGAAAGATGTAATGGATTGGGGACGTTATTTTTCTTTACTTTTTCCTTTTTTTTTTTGGGCCCTTCAAAGTTAAATTATACATAATAGACGCGTCTTAATTTTATGATCAAACCATTATAATTTATTAAGAAAAATAATTAAGGTAAAAATATATTTATTTTTAGTAGCCTAAGGCTAGCGAGATAAAACAATTACAGTAAGTGCGGGCGAGTCTTTGGAATGTTTGGTTAGAAAATGCAATATAATATTTTTTGAAATATAATTTAATTTTGTATAGAAGAAATTAAAGCCCTCCCGGGGATATCCTTTCCTTTAAAATCTTATAAATTTGAAAACAGATATTGCTCTTTCTTTTGGTACATTTTTTTTTCAGCTTTGAGTTAGTTTAATATAATCAACTTATTTGAAAAGTCGTCTTAAAACATCCTAAAAAATTCTTCTTAAATGATCCCAAAACAAATATGAAATTTCTTTCTGGAA
Organism: Lamproptera curius; assembly: GCA_029286875.1. Lineage (NCBI taxonomy): Eukaryota > Metazoa > Arthropoda > Insecta > Lepidoptera > Papilionidae > Lamproptera > Lamproptera curius. The sequence continues at coordinate 36,427 of JAGSMT010000501.1, read as the reverse complement.
ACCGAACTTGTTTTACACGGTTTTTTACCTTCAATATATTACAAAAATATATAGAGACAAAAATAAATTTTTGGTTATTTAATTTTGATACAATTAGAAAATTATTGCAAATTTGCTTTATAAAAAAATTTGCAAAAATTTTGACAATAAATTTTTCAATTAAAAATATTTATAGAAAAAAACTTTAAACTAAAACCGGCACAAAGAAAAAGCAGTGGAAAAAGCGGTAAAAAAATTTTAAAAGCTTTACGTTAAAATAAATTCCAAACGTTTTGGGATTGGAGGTGCCTTTTTAAATCTTCAAAATTTGTTATAAATAAAATCCTTTTGAAGACATAACAATGAAATTGACTGGAAAAAGTCTCAATTTTATATCAGTCTTCCGACCGTCCGCAGGAATAAAATTTTTGGGTCTTTTAAATATACTGTTCAAAATGTAAAGGGGTGTTTAAATTGTTTGATATAATTGTCGTCCGGGTTAGTTAACACATATCCACCGTTTTTGATTTTGACCAATACAACCAAGAATATGGATGTATATTTTTTACTATATATTTTCTGGTTAATACCTTTAGGAACAAGAATTGAAAGAGCTAGCAGAAAAACACGAAGGTTTTTGTGAAAATTACTTGTATTTAGAAAATTCAACCTTAAAAGCCCAATTCTAAAAAAGTCACTGGTGCCCCCGATCGGTTATAAAGTTGCGTAAAATGACATTCTTTGTTCATTGATTCTAATGAATAAAAACCTCCTCATATTCACCACATAGCCAATCTATTTAAAACTTGGTCTGGGAGATATTCTAGTGAGAAGCATTATAAGCAAACAAATTTATTGATAAGATGTATTTTACTCCCAAGTTCGATGGGAGAAAAAAGGGTAATATTTTATTTAAGGTTAACTTATTTTTTGAAGCAATATTCTTTTGTTCATCGTCTTGAAATATTGTAATCACAATTAAAATAAAGTCTGACTAAATCTTGACTTTACCCAATTTCAGTTTTTTAGAAAGAAAGGGTTTAAGAAAACAGTTATATGACAGACAATATATTCTGAGAACAATTAATAACCAAAACACTAAAATAGAACCTAACTTTTTCTAAATTTTAAAAGGAACAAATTTTTACAAAATATTTGAACAAATATTAACCAAATTCGAAATAGCAAAATTTATTACCAACTATCAACCGTACCAAAAAGAACAAGCTTTAAAAATAAAACAATTAGTTGTTTATGCAACAAGATCGATATTTCTATAAAAAGTCTAAGCGCATATTATGTTTTAAGATTAACCAACACTAACCATTTTAATTAAATTTTTTTTAATTTCGAAGACACATTAAAAGCACAATTGGGTATATTTATAATATTATAAAAATCTTGTGTAATGCATTTTAAAATGATAAATGTAAAATTTTGGGAAAAATAAAAAATTGACATTAATTTCAATACATATTGGAAAACCTCTAGATTTTTGTGGATAAAAACTGGCATGATTTTCAAAATTTCCATGAAGATTGATATAAAAACAAACATAGATGAATATTCAACAACTAACAAAAAGAAAAAAGTCTTATATCGGAAATGTACCTTTTGATTCCAAAATCCTGGTAAACGTTCAATTAATAAATTTGGAACGTCTAAGAAACGTTTTTGTTATTATTTGAAGTTTTGATAATTTTTTAAATTCCCTGGCCCTTTGTCTGCAACACCATGAAAAAGTCTAACCAAAGTTTGTTTCTTAATCTTCATTTGATTCTTCATTTGATAATCTGATCGTCCTGTCTAGCTTTCAACAAAAGTGAATTTGTTTGTTAAATAATTACGCCCTTGTTTAAAAAGTTTCACATTTGATTTTGTAATGAAGTTTAATGATAAAAAAAGTATAAAAAACAAAATTAAAATATATTTTAATCTAAATGTTTCAAAGAGCCGTAAAATTAATTTAAAACTTCCTTAGAAATGTTTGAAAAATTATTTCTCAAAATTAATTAAAATTTTAACAACTATTTTTTCTTTTTAAAAAAGAAATAGTATAAAATAATATAAACGTTAAGAGAATAATAATTTTTAAAAAATGCATATAATGCCTACCTGTGGTATGGGTGCCTTAGAAACCGGAAGTCTGGTTGAATTTTGCAGGCACTCAACAAATTTTCATTTTGTTTCCCATGGTTAGGGAATTTGGGTTCACCCAATTGTCGGATGGGCATTAAAGTCGGTCCACCCACCACCCGCATTACCAGGTGGTGGGATATGGTCCAAAAACCCCTAAGGTAGGGTGTATTAGGGACCTATTCACGGGGACTATACAGGCTGATGATGATATATATAATGCTTGAAACAAAAGAAAAAATTTAAGAAACAAATTTTTTTCCTTATAATTTAATATAAAGGGATGTTTTAACAAGACAAAGTTTTTTTTTTAACTTTAATAAAAATTGGACAGTACGAAGATAAAAAAGGAAAAGGTTTAAATAAATTAAAAACTCTTTGATAATAAAAAATTTCATTTTTTAAAAATAAATAAATATAAAGTTAAAATCAATCCGTTAGAAATTGTAATTGCGGTGCGTTACAAGCAGAGAAAGTTAAAAAGTTACAGAAAGTTAGGGAGATTTCAGGTTAAAACTTTATGGCTTAGGACCGAAACACGATTCCTCTCCTTCAATTTTTGAATCAATTTTTGGGTGATACCACTGATATTTAAATTTAATTTGCGTTTTTTTTTCCCGAGGTTATGTTAACAATAAGAAAAGGTTTTTCAAAATTTCATTTATAGCCTTGAAGGCTTATTAAAGACAATCAACATGATGGATACACACGGAATATATTATTCAGGCAAGTTGGCTTTTCACCAAAAAAAATTTTTTTTAAACCTTATTTAACTTTTATGGCAACAAACACAAAGATATCATATAATATAAAAAAACAAGACAAAATACCGAAAACAAAAAGTTTAAAGTTATTTAAATGCCCTAGATTGAAAAATAATATACTTTTTATCACATTCTCGGGTGTTTGATTATCGCTGACCTTAAAGCCGCAATTGCATTTTTATTTAAAATTTTAAAATAAAATAGGAATTTAAGCCCGAATAGACGGAATGAAACCTAAAATTTTATTTTATTTTAATGGCAAATATTTAAATTGGAAGCGAAATGTTGTGCCCTCTCCTTGGGATCGCTTATCAAAAACCAATTATCGTATATTTGTTCTAGAAATTTGCAAATAAATTTACAAAATTCTTTATGGTTCCTAAAGTAAAAAGGTTGTCCTTTTTGTTATGTTTTCTAAAACAACATTATTAGAGAATGTTTAACCAAAACCTGTATTCTCCTTTTATTAATGAATTTTTGTTTTATCCAAGAGAACTTTAAAATTTTGAACATTTAATAAATTAAATAAAATGGTTAATTTCAAAATCATATCATAAATTCTAACTTGGATCCAAAATTCTTTGTTGTTATTCAGATATTACTAGCTGAATAAAATAATAATCTATGTATTTCTTCCTTTGCTTCCTCTAAGGTAAAATTTGAAAAGAAGTCAAATATTGAAATAAATCGGATATTGTATTGTTTATTTTCTTGCCCTCGTTTTAAACAAACAACGCTAACCAACGAATCCGTTTTATTGTTTCGTAGGTTTCTTAAGTAGCCCGTCGAAAACTTTGTGATAATGAGATCAAATTGGACGTGGTGCAATTGGCGGTTAGAATCACGGGGCCGATGTACCAGGATGCAGGTTTAAAAAAATATGTCCTCTTTTTCAAATAAAATAATTTTGGCATTTATCATTGTCCCAAAAAAACCGTTTAGTATTAAATTGTTACCCCTCTTTATAGGGCGGTATATTCAGTAAAATATTCTAAATATAGAGACTATAACAAAATAATATTACTATTATATAAAGTTTTTGATTTATAGTTACGAAACAAATGTTAAATGTCCTTAAATTCCTAATCGGGAACCCTAGTAATATCTGGTACGTCTATCAAACAGCCGGATATTGTTGATTGGCTATTTATTGGGTGATGGGTTTAAAAAGGAATCGCAGCTGGCCAAGGTACTTTTTTTTCATATGGGTTTAAGCAGGGCGGACATTAACCGTTAATCGAATCCTTAATTACATCAACATACATCATCACCTTTTTTAGTCCACTGCGGCATGGCCCCCCTAAAACCCCCTTCCTTGGGGTTTTGGACCATCCACCACGCCTTCTAATGCGGGTTGGTGGGTGGACCGACTTTACATGCCCTCCGACGCATGGTTTCTTCTTTTTCCAATTGGTGATCCCCAAATTCTAACCAACAAAACAACAATAAAATTTGTTGGTCCCGGAAATTCGAACCCGCCTCCGGTTTCAAACCACGCCCAACCACAGGCTACAGGAGTTCGTCGTTCGATCGTTAATTAAAGAATTAAAACTTTGATTAACGTTAAAAAGTTAACTTTAAAAATTTGGAACGTTAACCCGTTAATATCATAAGTCCGTTAACTGGAAAAATCTTACTTTTACATGGGGGCGCGAAAACGGTTCAATAAATTGAAACGGGACAAGCCGGAGCCGCGTGGCGCGGGAAAAAAACCGATACTAGATATATTTTTCCGTTATTTGGCTTAAGAAAATTTGGATTACTCATAAGGTTTTGATTGAAAGATAAACATGCCCCTTGTCCGGATTTTTACCAAAGTTCAGGATTCAAACGTCTGACACAGTAAGTGGATGTTAAAAAGGGCATGGACAAATAGGGAAGATTTTCAAAAGCAGTGAAAATTGAAAGACAGAATAGTTTGAATGGCGGGTGGGAGCAACACGAGAACAGCGATGATGACGAGGAAGATTTTTCCGTTCTTCCCGCTATGAAAAAACCAAGAACTCCAACCCTTTAAAAGTAAAAGCGCAGTCTCGATAAAATGTTGGAATGAAAAAAGACGCTTCAACGGTGTATTCTAGTGAACAAAATTTTAATAAATCTGTTAATTATTAATATGCTGTACCCCGGCCTTACAGTTGCCGTCTTTTTCACGGAAAATAAAAACGGCCTTGCCAAGGAACTTCAACATTTAATGTTCTTGGGGAAAATTATTTTATCCCAGAGAATTTTTCGAATTAAACAAGTTTTTGTTTTTTCCAGTTTAACTGAACCCAAAACAAAGTTTTCCAAACAGTAGTCACAATGGAACGAATAAAAGAATTTACAGGTATTTTTTTGGGTAGATCCCTGTTTAAAGGGACCGTCTGGGGGGTCCACCCGCGGGCCTTTTCTGGGAAGCAGTGTGTGAAAAACACTACTTGTTCCCTTAAGGGACCGAAGGATTCGGTAAAGGCAACACCTTTGTCTCACAGGCAGGGATTAGCCAACCACTGGTTTGCCAAGTCTTGGGCGTGTCCACTTCCCATCATGGGACTGTGTCGCCTCGTATGCCAAAAAAAAGTGATTAACGGATTAACGATTAACGTTAACTTGCTTAACTTCCAATTAACGATTAACGTTTAGCGAAGCTAACTTTTTTTGGCGGATTAATGATTCAAGGTTAATTATTTGATTAATGCCAAAACTGTTAAACACAACCAGCAAACTTTGATAACATACGAGGTCAATAGTTAATCTGTAAAATAAAATATTACGGAATCGTAGTTTTATTGAAAAGGTTCGTTTCATACGCTAATTAAAGCATCTTTCATTAATATTGATTGAGGTTAATCCCATTCAGCCTTTTGATTCATTTACTTTTTAAAAACATTAAAAGCCGTTTGCATTGGCAACGTTTAAGAATGGTTTTTTTAGAAAACTGTTAACAAATTAATTTACGGATTTTTTTTTGAAAATATTTTTCCCGTTTCATTTTTCCCATCCATGATCCGGCGACCCGGATCGATCGATCGCGGATGCCGGGACCGAAACTCGAATAATTTAACGCAAATCCAAAATATGGTTTATTAAAGTCCGAAAAAAAAACCAGTTTTTTATGTTCCTAAAGCGAAAGGTTAAATATTTACTGTCAATAATTTAAAAGTAAAACCCAAATTAGGTTTTTTAACCTTTGGAAAAACTTTGCAAATCATTGGTGGACTCAATTGGGACTAAATTTGTGTAAATAAAAATTAACAAATATTTTTTTTATATATTTGTTTTAAAATCACGGTTGAAAATAGTCTTTCCAAATGGCTTTAGAATTTCGTCAACTGTTAAAATTCCCATAAAAAAAAATTTAAATCTAACAAAAAATAAGATTTTTAACACTTAAATAGATCCTATTTAAGTGTCAAAATATTTATACCGTTGACAAATTCACACTTTACCCCTTTGGATGTGTGGACGTATTTTTTAATATTTTCAATTTCAACAGTAAACAAGCCCTTATCTAGCTAATTGCGTATTTCATTCGGTCCAGTTTCAATGCGGTGTGGGTGTCAATTACGATCAAATTGGGCAGTATGACGTTGTTGGAATAACGTCTTGAAGCCTAGACGGTTTTGAAAAAATTATTCCCTAAATCTTTAACAACTTTTGGTATTTTAGTTCTTTTTTCTTTCTTTACCCGTTCTACAACTTTAGGTGCCGGGTCCTTAAGTATAGTTCGATAAGATACTACATGACCATTTTTAAATGACAACTTATAGCCGTTAAAAAATTATTTTTGATGATTGGAAAAACATCGTCAATTTGTATGAATTTTATTTTAAAAATGTTATTTATTTTTACATTAAGATAAGGATGTTTATTTATAATATAGGCAAGTAAAAAATATAACATCCACCGAAGCAGTCATCTCCCAATTTTGCATTTTATGTAATCTATATCACTGTTTTATCTTTAAAACAACAAAAAATAAACACCTAATTTTCTATCCACTAAATAAAAAGTTTAAGTAAATTAAACTGGCAGAATAAAGAAATAAATTTTGTTGGCACTCCTTTTCGTTCATTCAACTTTATCATTATTTAAAAAGTTCAAAATTTAATTTGGTATTAACTTTTTGACTTGAAATAAATCGAGTCAATTTTGTTAATACAAAGGTATAGAATAAATTTTGGTAGATGATTTGGTCGGATGTTGATTTTTCCTCAAAGCCCAAATTATGAACAAAAGAACCTTAAGTTTAACTGAAAATATTTTAAATTGTTCATTAGTTAAAAAAAGAATAAAACATATTCATTTTTGTTAATGTCTTTTTTACTATATTAATAATCAAAGAATTTTCTTGTTAACAACAAGTCCAAATCAACTATTTGCTTGTAGAATCGCCGCAAATGTTTACTAAAATGTAAATTGAAATTCAAGTTAAACCAACTCGTTATTCAGCGGATTAAAGTTGCAAGCATGAAACGCATTTAAGAACGGGTTTCTTTTTGCCAAAAAAAATTAGTTATCGTTCTTTTTATCGTTTTCGTAAAATGAGAAAACACAAAACATTATTATTTTTTGTTTGCGATAATTTATATCAACCACTAATTTCGGACAGGTTTTAATATTTACAACTTGTCGCCGGATCATGGATTGGAAAAGAATCCGGAAACGTCGGAATAAATATATTTAAGTAACGAGAAACCGTAAATTAGTGGATTTGATATACAAATATTAATTCCAAAAGATGTGAACTTTTATTATTTTATATTTTCACAAATTAAAGATTAAATACCGTCGTTTCCTTATAGAATCGATTTGAAATCTATAACATGGAATTGTGACATCTCGTTTACTCAGTAACTTTGTCTAGTTGTTTAAACTGGAAACATAATGTATTCCACACTCTCGGAGAAATAAACGTTTGCTTTTCCATGTTGGTTTCTGTTTAAAGGCCATACCCATTTATAAATTAAACCCCTTTTGATAATATAGTCGAGACAAATAATATTAAAAAAAAACAATGTTTTTTGAATTTTTAAAATCGAAAAGAAGAATCTAAGAAAAATCCGAAAACGAAATGTGACGGATAAATGGAATTAGGAATGTACATAAGGGTTGTCGGAAAAATAATTGGAAAAGGAGATCTTATCTCCTCACCTTATATCACCCTTGTAGACATTTATTTTTTGGAAAAAGTAATATATTCAAAGGAACAAAAACTGGTCTTTGGAAAAATAAAATTTATGTCAGTAACCATCTTATTTCCTGTACACATGGTTCTGAAAAGAAAAGGAGAATTGTTAAAAAGTGGAAAGGGTGAAAATGGAAATGGGAAAAGAAAAAAACAGTTTAACTTATATTTCCGAAAAGAAAAAAAAGTTCCGAATTAAAGGTCAAGAACACGGGAGTTTAAATTTAACACCCCTGAGCCAAAAAAGCTGTCTAAATATTTCAGTAAAATTAAAGTTCAACGTTAAATTTAAAAGTATCCAGTATAAATAAACAGTTTAATATGTTTGTTATCAATACCATCAGAAAATTAACATTCAAATTTTTTTGATACTAGCAACTCTTTAAGGAATACAAGTATTTTATTTTAATTGCAATTTAAACTTTTAAACAAAACACCAAAAGTTCAAAATAAAGAAATACCATAAACATTTTTATACAATTTAATCTGAATATTAAAATATCAATGATTAAAGCTGATTTTTAAAAAACCATAAAGTTTAAATTAAACAACATTTATCTCTTTTCTTTTTATTTATTTTTTTTTCAGGACAAAGACGAGCAAAAAAAATCCTTGATAGTGGTTTTTTAAAATCGGCGTTTGACCCATAGTGTCGTAGCCTCCCGGACAGGATGTTCCATTGTTCACTAACAAAGCTGGCTTAGTAATCTTTAAACCAGAACAAAGTACGTTTTACACTGCTGCTTTATTTGTCGCCTCTAACAGCCTAAGGGAATAAATCACAATAATAGGGTATTAAAAAATGAGCGTTGAATTAAGCAAAGTTTAGCTAATCAAAGTTAATTGATGGGCTTATTCAATATCAAATCAAAAAGATCTTTTAAATCGGGTTCATTCAGCCCATTCAGATTTCTCCCTTTTCGCGTTTATTTACCCCAACCTCATTTGGGTATTCCTTAAATAAAACTTTCTATTTAAAAGCTTAAGTCAAAAGCTAGAATTTATTAATAAAATTTATTTGAAGCGTCTTTTAACATGGACTTGTTTTCTGCGATACAATCTGTAAATTGTTTATATTTTACTAAACAATATAAATATATTTTAACTTTTATGATTCTAAATGAAAGATTGGCTTTTTTGTAAAATTAAAATCTTAATTCGTTGTAAAATTTCGCAAGGAGGCTGAATTAGAGTAGCTCGATTTTTTCATAAATTACAAATTTAAAAATCCAATCCTTTAATCACTTATCAACGAGCTACTTTGATTTAATTTACATTTGTATAATCACAAAATTAAATTTTCAAGACATATTAAAAAATTATACGTAAAAAGTCCAGAACAAAGCGATAGTTTTAAGGAACTTTATTTTTTAGAAATTTTATTAAAATAAATATAATTAAAAATTTATAAAAATAATTATAAAATTAATTTGTCTTTAAAAATATCATAACCTCCTGCATAAAGAACTAATAATTAAGGCCAATTGTTATTAAATGTTCAAAAGTGTTAAAAGTTTATTTTTAATACTTTTCATATAAATAGAATTATTTACCTATATTACCTATGTTAAACTTTAAATGACGTACAAATGTCAAATTTAATTTAACCACCTAAAAAATAAATGAATCATTAATGGTCGGTTGATCACAAAAAGGTAAAATAGTATAAACAATGCCTGGTCAAAAGGTCGTAATTATGTCAAGTAATTAATATCAGTTTAGTCGATGTCTTGAGGTTCACTAATTAAGTAAAACCCATTCGATCAATGGTTATTTGAAATAATTAATTATATCATTTCAGGTTTTAAACCCACAATCATATTATATTCTAATGCGAAGAACTTAAAAGCAATCATCAAACAAACCATATTTGTAGTAAATAGAATTTTCAAATAGTTCAATGCCAATTTCAAACAATTAGGAATGAGCAATAACACGTAACAACCCTTTACCTTTTTGATTTAACAATTTAGTTTTGAGTTATTTGTTTCAAAGACCAATTTCTAATACAAAATTATTTTTATCAATCAGATATGTTTTTTTTTGTAATTTTTTCGACATTAAAGGTTCCTATAATAACGTATTTAATTTCAAATGATAATTAAAATATTTCCATATTAAATTTTGTCATTATATTTTAAAATAAGTCTGGTATATTAACCTTATATATATTATATCAAACTTTTTTTACTTAAAATTATATTGATAATATATATATATATATATATATATATATATATATATATATATATATATATATATATTACATTATAAAAAATTATATAAAATACAATATAACTCAATATATTGTATTTTAATTATTTCAACTACTCATGCAATTGGAAATTCCCAATGTTAAAAATAATATAAATAGTCCATAACAAAATTGTTTCCTATAAGTCACGAACCATTACAAACTTCCTGTTGCCGGAAACCCTTTTATTCGCTGGACAATCTGTTCAAATGAAATATTGTTTAGACTTTAAAAGTTGGGTTTTCAATTGGAACATATGATTTTTTAAAATATTTTTTCCTTTCCCGTTTGTCATTTACCCAATTTTTAAATTATTTTCTGATAGATATTCAAGAAATTATAAAATTACCAAAAGTCACAACTGTGGATAAATTCACTTCAAAAACCTACAAATAATTAAAGTAAATGTACCCCCTGTATTATTAAATTATCAAAAGTTTTAAAGAAATCTTTTTATATGACTAATGTTTGAAAATCTCACAAAATTTACTGTAAAGATTTTAAAATTTGCAATCGGTATATTGAAAATATATACGTGTCATAGACGACCGATTAAAATTAACCAAAAAGAAAACAAAGATTTAAAAGGTGGCAGAAATCCCCAATTTCTAAGAATACGTATTCCTTATATTGCAAAACAGTTGTGCGTGAAGTCTTATAATTTTTGGTCATGAACGTAGATTTAATATTACAGTTACTTTGCATTCAGGGTCCCATTCTTTATTTAAGTATTTGAATTCCCTTTTGATTTAATTTTTATAATACTGTATTTTAACCTTTATTTTTCGGGCTTTTATTGACAATCGGTGACCGTGGTGGGTAGTAATCCCCCTACGATTGGGCAAAGGGTTAAGGAGGATGTCTTATGGTTCGTTTCAAAGTAAACTTTTTTGACTGGATCGTGCCTGGGAATAAGCTAGACCATCGGGATGGGGCGCCCGTTGCAGGGGCGTCTCCCCCCAATAACTAACTTTAAAAATTTTAATGGGGACCCTCCGGCCGTCCTTTCTGGTTCCGTAGCATGCTGCGTCGCCATAGCCCGGTGGAAACGCCTTGGCTGATGCAGTCCTTAATGATGATTTAAAGCGAAAGCTCTGTCTTAACTACTACACTTCGGGGGCGCTGGGGAAAAGTGGCTCAAAGTAACAACCTAATCTAATTTGTTATGTTCAGTGTCTATAGCAAAGGTGGTAAGTTCGGCCTCACCCAGGGCCAAATGTTGAGTTTTGTTTTGTCTACCCTTAGTGTTTGTGTTTCCCCTTTGGGTTTGCAACTCCCAACGCCACCCGGTTTTCAAAGTTTCAATAAGTGAAACCCCCCATACAACGGCAACGAATACCGCGCTTGGTTGGTTCCCGATAAAGAAATCAGGGAAAAAGGCGCGATTATTGGTGTTTCCGTCTGGCTGCAACGGGGTTTGGGGGCCCTCGGGACGGCTCCTGCCCCAAATTTACCAACAGGGGGGGATTGCCAAGCGTTGGAAGCAGGCACCCCTCCGTTTCCCCCGGAAGCAGTTTGTTTGGTTTTTGCCCTTGGAAAGGCCTGGGAGGAACCGCTTTTCGCCAAGGGTTGGGTGGTTGGGTGGGTTCGTTAAAGGGGGCTAAAATCGGATTTTTGCCTTGATCTGGGAATCGGCAGTCCTGAACATTTTTAAAAGGGCGGAACGTTCCAGAAAACGGATTGTGAACTCCCCGGGGCCCCAAATGCGGTCCTCAAAGGAGGGAAGGTTTTGCCGTTTGGCCCCCCGGCGCTTTAAAAGACATCCGTAAAGGCGTTTGTGCGTTTGTGGGGACCCCCGGACCGAAAGGGGGAAATTCTAATTTCTTAAACTGCTTCTCCGGCAAAGTTTAGGAACCTTTGAACATTTTTTTCCTGAAATGCCTACGCCAACCCTCCTGCGGGGGAAAGGGAGGGCTGCCACTAAAACCCCCTTGCCTTTGGGGTTAAAGAGGGGTGGAACTCTTGTCTTCTTGACCCACCCGCGCCGCCCGCCAAGAAGCCTCCCGGCCCCGGATCTTTCCCCTCCGTTTTTCCCTTCCCACTCCCCGCCCCAGGTCTTTCCCCAGGGCCAAAGGGAAAAGGGTTTCGGGGGATAAATCCCAGCCCCAAGGTCGATTTAAGCTTGTTTATTTTAAGGCAAAAAGGATTTGCAACTTGTCTTTACCAAAGGCCCCTTTATTCTTGGCCCATGGTCGGGTGGGAAGGAAAAACCATGAACTGAAAAACCCCACGACTCCCCTTGGTTTGCAAAAAAGGGGGCTGCAAACCTCACCAAATACCTTTTTTTCCCTTGGGTCATCCAAAAAGGCAAAAACCCTTTTAAGATCCTCCACGCCCGCCTTGCCCCCTTGAGGGTTCCCTTTTTGCTTCCCGCCTGGGTAGGCCCAGGTTATCCCCAAGCCGTAAAGGGTGAAAACCTGTTGGGGAATTTTTTATTCCCGGTTCTTTAAAAATTTAGGTGGGACTATTGTAATTATTATTTTTAAAGATAAAAGGCCAAAATAGGTTTTATTTTCCTTCAAAATACTGGGTTTAAAACTCAAAGTAATTTTTGTTACCCCAAACATTACATGAATAAAAGAATCAAATCAAAAAGGGGAAGTTTGGCAGAACAACTTGACCTTTGGGTTTTTTTAATTTGTTTGGCTGTTTACATTTTAAAAACTAATTTATTTTCATATAATTTATAATTTTTTATAAATAAAAACTTTCCAAAATCCATGGGCTAATTAATGCCTTAAAAATTTAAGGGAAAAAATTTCTAAAAAACCCGACCACAAAATGAAGTAATTTTAAATCGGAATAGATTTAAAAAGGAATTTGTTTTTCTTCTATATATTTTATCTTATAACCTTCCCTCCATGGGTTTTGGCCCCACCAGTGGAAACCAATGCGGGTTGTTTGGGTGGACCACTTTTAAAAGGCCATCCGCCTGGGATCTATTCCTTTTCATTCCAATTTAGGGATTTTAAAGGTTTAAATAATTAGAAATTTTAAAAAAAGAATTTAAAAGAGGAAAAACGGACAACTTTGATAAAATCCAAAATGTTTGTTTTTAAATTAGATATTTTTTTTTTTTTTTGGTTAAAATTGTTTGTGTCCAATTTAAAAAGGAAATTGTCCTAAAAATTGTAGTTTTTTATTGAAAGATAACAATTGATTTATTTTCATTTTTTTTTTTTTTTTTGAATCCCAGGGTCGGGAAAAATTAAATTCGGAATTTTTGATTCCGTAAAAAAAATGTTATAAAAATTTTTTATTTAAAAATTATTTTCCAACTTTTTTTCTAACCAATGGCCCTTGCTTTTAAAACACATATAAGTAAATTTGGGCCCTTTCAGTTCAAATAAACCTATTTACCAATAAATAAAAAAAAGGATGCTTTCATTTTGTTTTAAAGAAAAATTTTCCCTTAAAATTTTCTTAAAAAATTAACCCTACTCTATTATTAACTCAAACTAGTGTTATTTCCCCAAAAGCAGTGGTTAAAGACATACCCGTTTGTTTAAAGATTGAAGTATTTTTTGGTAAACGGTTAAATTTTTTCACTAGGGAACGGTTAAGAATCCTAAAATTAATCAAGGTTTAAATCGATATAAAAAAAATTAGATTAAACTAGTTAATAAAAGGAAAAAATTTTTGGAAAGTAAAAGAAAAATAAATAAGGCAAAAAGTGGCCAAAACACTAAAATAACCATTTATACGCCCATAAACCGGAATTATTTTCCGTTTATTTAGAAAACCTATTTACAAAAAATTGTATTTGGTGTTAAAAAAAAAAGTTTTTAATTAGGAAAAGTTTGGAAAGTTTTACCTTTGAAAGGAAACGTAAACTTATTTATATTTTCATTTTTAGTTTTATTTTTATTGTATTTTGGATTCAGTAATTAATATTTCCTAATAACATTTAAAATAAATTCCTAAAAAAATTTATAAAACCACAACCAAGCAAAATTTTATAGGAGTTTCATAACCAATTGGAAAAAAAAATTTTTAACCCCGAAAAACAAAAAACTGGGAAAAGGCCAACTTGAGCGAAATTGCCAATATCGGTATAAATTTTAAATATCTATCAATATGAAAAAGTTCCCATAATTTTTGTTTTTGTTTAAATTAAAAATTTCCTAAAAAACCGGTGGAAAAATAAGGGTTTTTTTTTTTTTTTTTTTTTTCCTTTTAATATAAACAATAAACAAACAATTACAAGCAAAAATTACAATTTAATAAAAAAATAAATAAAAGTACAATATTAAGCATAAAAATTTTTTTCCTTCTAAAAATTTTGGTTTTTAAAAATTTTCAATGATTATTTTTTAAAAATAAAACTTTAGATGGAAAAAGTTTTAAATCAATGAAATAACCAATGAAATTTAAAAATTTTATCATTTTTTGGTTAAAATGAAGAATATTAAAAAAAAGAAAGGCTAATTGGATTAAAATAAAAAAATGGCCAAAATAAAAAAAATTTTAAAAAAGGTTTTTATTTTATGGAAATGGGTAAAAAACAAACAATTTAGTAAAATTTAACTTTTTTCTATGATAAACACCCCCTTTTAAGTGTTTTTAAAAAAAATTTGTAAAATTCTAAATTATTGATTTGTAAAAATAACAAAATTTATTAATTTTACGGAAAGGGTTTAAAGGAATTGGAAAATTACACTTTTAAATTTTAATTTTTAAATATTTTAAAAACTTTTTGGTATTTTTTAAAAAGAAATTAAAAAAAATTTAAATTAAAAAAAATAAAAAATGCTTTAAAAATAAAAAAAAATTTTTGTTTAAAAAAGTCGGAAATTTTAAAGGTTCAACAAATTTCTTTTTTTTAGGGAATTTTCCCCCCATTAAACCCTTTAAAAAAAATCATTTTTTTTCAAAAAACCCTTAAAAATTTTTTTTTTTTAACGTTAAAAAAGTTTAAAATAAAAAAAATTTTTTAAAAATTTGTTAAAAAATTTTAAAAATAAAAATTAATTTAAAATAAAAAAATTTAAAAAAAAAATTTTTAAAAAAAATTTATTTTTAAAAATTAATAAAAAAATTTTAAAAAAAAATTTTTAAAAAAAGTTTAAAAACAAAAGGGAATTAAAAATTTAAAAATTTGGGAAAGTTCTTTTAAACCAAAAACCGGTAAACCCGGTAAAATTTAAATTTTTCGAAATTTAAATTTAATTTGGTTTTTGGAAATTTTTTTTAAAATTAAAAGGGTTTTTTCAAAAATTTTTCAAAAACCAAGAAAAATTAAAAAAAATTGTTTTACCAGAAATTTTAAAATTTAAATTAAAACTTTTTTAAAAACTTTAAAATTAATTTTTTTTAAAAAAAAAAATTTTTAAAAAGGTTTTCCCAAATTTATTTTTTTAAATTTGGGGAAAAAAAATTTTTTTAAAAAACCCTTTTTAAAATTTTTAAAAAATTTTTTTTTAAAAAATTTAAAAATTTCCAAATAAAATAAAATTTAAAACTTTTAGAAAGTTTGAAAAATTTTTTAAAAAATTTTAAAATTCAAAATTTTTTTTCCTAAATTTTAAATTTTAAAGTTAAAAAATTTTTTTAGTAAATTAAAATAATTTTAAAAGTTTTTTAAAAAAAGTAAAATTTGGGAATTTTATTGTTAAATTGGTTGAATTTTGGGAAACCCTTTTTTTAAAATGTTTGGTTAAGAAAATTTTTTCCCCCCAAAATTTATAAATGTTAATCAAAACAAAAAAATTGGACCAAAAACTTTGGGATTTTTAAATTTAATTAAAAAAGGGGTTTTAAAAAAAGGGGCCTTTTGGTATTAAAAATAAAATTTAAAAATAAGAAATTTTTTTGGTTTTAAAAAAAAATAAAGGGCATTTTCTTTTTCTTAAATAAAATTTTAAAATTTAAAGGGAAAATTTTGTTTTAAAAAAGTTTTTTTTAAATTTTTTACTTTAAATAATTTTGGCAACAAAAAAGTTTTTCATTTTAAACCCTTTTTGGGGATAAAAAAAATTTAAATTTTTTTTTTCAAATTATATTATAATTAAAGTTTTTGAAAATTTAATTGCCTTTTGTTAAAATTTAAGAAAAATTTTTATTAAAAACAAGTTAGGTTTTTGGGGTTTTAAAATTTTAGCATTATTCCCCTTTTAATTTTCAAAAAAAAAAAAAAATTTGGGTTAACAACCTAGTTGAAAATTTTTTTCCCCCTTTTTTTTTTTGAAAACCCCCATTAAAAAATTTTTTTTAAATTTAAAAAAAGCCCTTTTTTAAAAAAAAAAAAAAATTTAAAACCCGAAAAAAAATTTTTGGCCTTTGGGACCTAAAATTTTAAAAATTTTTTTTTTTTTTTTTCCCCTTAAAAAAAATTTTTTTATTTTAAACAAAAATGTTAATTTAAACATTTTACAAAAAGAAAAATTCCAAGAAAACAAAATTTAAAATAAAAAAAAGGTTTAATTAAAAAAAAAATTCCTTTTAAAAAATTCTTTTAGGGTTTTTGTTTACCAAAAGGTTTTGGTTTTACCCATTTTTGGGAAAATTTTAAAAAAAAGGAATTTAAAAAACGGTTTAAAGTATTTTTTTTTTTAAAAAAAAAAAAAAGAAAAGTAAATTCTTTTAGAGGATTTAAGGCGGGAGAAACAAAGTAAAATTTTGGGGAAAAATCCTTTCCCCTTTTAAAAAAAATTTTCCAATTTTAAAAAAAAGGCCCATTTAAAAGTTATGTTTTTCAAACCTTTTGAGGGGTTTAAAACAAAATTTTTAAATCTTTTTAAAATTATATGGTTTTGGGGTTTTTTTTTCCAAAGAATTTAAAATTTTGGGAAATTTAAAATTTTAAAAAATTTTTAATTTCTTTTGAAATTTTTTAAAACAGGAATTTCCAGGGCCCCAGTTTTTAAATTTATGAAGGATTTACTATAGATCATTCAAATACTTCATTAACGTTAATAAGAATAGAAAATAATAATAACTTTATAACTGCTTTTGACCTACTACTGTAATGTATGTGCTCTGTTTTTGCGAAAGGAATTTTCAAAAATCTTATTGCTAGATAACTGTTAGATGACTCTTGATGTATTAGATTAAATTAATCTGAAAAAAAAAACAAGACAAAAGGAACTATAACTAAGCAATGCCACTATTAATCTGTAACATCAATAAATATGTCGGAAATTTTAAAAAGTAGTGTAATTTATAAACATTTGCACATAAAACTTACCATGGGCAGATCAAGTAAACTCGTAGCGTTGATAGGCATAGCGGGGAAGAGGGGTCCCACTGCGTCTCCACCTACCGTGATGCGCGCCATTACTGCACAGAAAACTGTGAAATCAACCTTAACTGTGCATAGTGTATTGGTTTTCTTCTTATTTTCAAAACTAGCTTGTTTATATATATAAAAATATCACATAGAGGTGCAAACGAAACATTTCCATTAAATCAAACAACTCATCTCATAAATACACACAATCCACATTTTCACAGAAAATGATTCCAAAATACATTTGTAACAAATTTTCGATATATTACTTGACACCACACAACTCTAAATGCACTCAAATGGCGTGCTTATAACGAGTTTATGATAAATAATTCAGTATAATACTGGCATTTACAAATTGTTGTAAATTTTACTTTATGATTTCCAACAAGTACTTGTATCAATCTACGTACTGTGAGTTGTCCAATACTGTGAGTAAATTAAATGGATAGATCATTTTGAAATAAGCCGATAAAACATGATTCAAACTCTATTTACTATAAAATCAAGTATTGTAATCCTAATATAAATAAATAAATGAAAAAAAACTTTAATCTATGAACAAATCTGGGTTCTAAAACATGCATGAACGACATATTGATAAAATAAATACCATAAAAGATATCAGAGATTTAAAATGCTGTGACAGAAGTTGCTATTATATTCAGTTTTAATAAAAAATGCTGCCTAAAATTTAAGCGCTTAAACCAATAAACATTTCTAGAAAGTTTAAGGCATATACATTATGATATATGCACCGTTGAACTTAAGTACAATAACAGAAACAAAAAAGTAAACGTCATAAAGTATACTACCACCGGAAGTTGTGACGTGCCGTTCAGTCAAACTTCCGGTTTCAGCAACATCAAAGCTTTTATTTATTTACTGGACAATAGCATTATAGATGGTTGAGCAGAATATGTGATTGCTTTATGAACAATAGTAATTGTCGTTCCAGAATCATAACTGTCTAATGTTACACAATGCGCGGGCTGATGTATATGTATTTGGATTTGAAGGTTATATCTATGGTTACCTATATAGTGAAAAGATTATGAAAAGAAAGTGAATGTAAAACATCGCCCATAGCTCACTTTATCATAGGTAATTTCCAAGCCTCGCTGAATGAACCAAGTTAAATTTATCTCGAGTTAGCATATTGGAAATTAAGTCTATAAGTTAATTGATGCTCACAAGTTCTTGTTATGCATTTCCATGATTGTTTATCAAAATTTTTGTAAAATTTGTAATTACGACTTAAGTAACACGAGAAAAATGTTTACTAAAGGTAAAGCAGCTTATAGTAGCCGCAGCATTACAAGCCAAAAACTCGTTCATGGGTCTCAGATTTGAGATGGTAAGCCTCGTTTCCGCAGTAATTTACCTGGCTACAGTTTTCTTCAAACCGGATTACAGAAATGTTCATAAACTACACGTTTGCTAAATAAATAGGCGCTGGGAACACCAAGTATTGAACAAAAGTATTTCAATAAATCGCAATCTCAAAAAAACTATACAAAGACAAGACAAGAAAAATATATTTGACATTAGTAAAATAAAATATCTAAAATATCAATGTGGAGTTGAATTTTACGGTTCCATTCCCGCGTCTTGCGATTTCTGTACTGAAAAAATATAATTTAGTTCAAAGCTTTGATCCTTTCGTTACTTGTCCTATTACTGCGATGAAATTACAATGACAGGAAACTTAAGTCATTGGATATTCAAATATACTCACAGATCAGAAAAGCATACAAATGTGCGAAGATTTTACTAATAGAACAGTAAAGAGTAAGTAATGAGAAAGATAAAAGTAATATGTTGCCGACCCATTTCTTTGAAGTTATATTAATTATCTCAAACATTTTTAATTAATTGTAAATGTAAAGTTAGTTTGTACAGTTAATAACTACTAAGGTTAATGTTGAAAACGAAGCCGCCCAAATTCGATACGTTGAATAAAAATTCCCTCTGGTATGAATTATTCAGACCTCACGAGCTAAATAAGAAAAATAAGCCGAATTAATAACTGCCTCCGTAGCCTAGTGGTATAGGCATGTGCCTTAGAAACTGGAGGTCGTGGGTTCGAATCCCTCGGGGACTCAACAAATTTTCATTGTTGTTTCTAGTTGGTAAGGGCAATTTGGCCGATCACCCAATGTGTCTGAAAAGTAAGATGATCCATGCGTCTGATGGGCATGTAAAAGTCGGTCCACCCACCAACCGCACTTGGACCAGCGTGGTGGATAGGGTCCAAAGTCCCTAATGGACGGAGTGTGTATAGGGAGGCCTATGTCCAGCAGTGGACTGATCACAGGCTGATGATGAAAGCCGAATTAGCTATCATTGACAACGTTACCTAGGCTAACCGGCTTATCATGAGACGGTTATTCTATTAAATGTAAATTTGACTTTGTTTATGGTTTTAACGGTTACTAAGCTAATAATGAAATAGATAACTTTTAGAATTATTATTGAATCGAGTACCTTATAAATGTGCGTGCCTACTCATTCTGTTGGAAAAGTCGGTCAAAATAACTCACATAACTCCAACCTTTGATGATGAACGCAGGTACTATTTATGCCACTAAAACCTTAAATATATTTTACAGATTCAAAATGATGAAAAATAAAAATTCTCTGAAGCATTTCTGAAGAGTTTTCAACAGATATAGAGATAAACTCAAGCTTTCATACTGTTCTTTTAATCTTCTCAGAGCTATGTCCAAAAACAATTCATAATTCTGCCATAATTGGTACATAATTGGGATTTTACATAGATGGGAAGTGGCCACCGACGGCCATAGACTTTGGCAATACAAAATATAAAACGCTTTTAAAAGTATATTTTTTTCCACAACAACAATTGAAGACATATAGATAACAAACTAGCCCAAATCTAAGTATAAACAAAAAATCTAAACTAATAAATAGTAAAGCCATTTAATCACAAAAAACACAATGTAATCTGAGATTTGAAAGGTCAAACCTTGTATAAGAATTAGCTTAATTAGGAGGCATGATATAATATTAATTTCATACTCACATACTTATAATCAATATATATTTTTAGGATTTTAGTACAATTTAAGATCACTGTATTTTTATATAGTGAGTTTTCGAAAATCTACCAACATAAAAGGAAAACCTTTTCATATCCGGTTTTTGAAGTTATACTTCTTTAGGCGCGTTATGAAAAAATTATGAGAGTGAAATTTTACGATTGTCACACAAAATTAATAGTTTATAATGAAACGGTGAAAATGTAATAAGGTCCATATTACATAGTGATAAGAGTTGATTTTGTGTAGTGGTAATGGAGATGTCGTTTTTATTTGCGATAGTTGTTGCATAATGTGCTCTATGAGTTAGGATTATGTTCGTTTTTGTGTATATATATATATATATGATATTATTATTAACAATATTTAATATTAATTATTTTTATGTTACGGATTATAAACATTTATTTACGATTGCGTTACTTAATATATTTATTCCCGACGTGTGTGACAGAGATACAGACATACATACCAACTAGTCTGTCGGTGATCATGGATGCTGAAAAGAATCGAAACGTCGTGAATAAATATATAAAGTAACGCGAAAAATCCGTAAATAAGTGGGTTTGATATTTCATATTATTTAAATTTATATTAAATATATTATTAAATAAATATATTAATATTTGTAATGTTTTTTAATGTTTATTCAACTTGATATAATGGTAATATTTTTATTCATTTAATATATCAACATTTTATAAATCACAATGATTTATCTATGTAATACGTTTTAGATAAGCGCCATCTAGGGATACATAATCAAAGCTTCTGATTTATAGTACCGCTGCTACAGGTAAGCCAACATCTCTTAGAATTTACATTTGTAAGCAAACAGATGGCGCTGAACTACCAGTTATATGATATATCAAAGTACGTCTTGGAATCCATAAATTCTTAATCGAATTATTTATGATTAGTTCTTGTAAATCTATCATCTTTAATTGTCTTAATTAGTTTTGATTGATATTACTGTACTATTTGTGAATATTAGTGAAAAATTGCAGTCTTATATACTTTTCAAGTGCTCCTGATATGATTGAGGTTAACTATCCGTATGTATTATTTATTGATATAAATTAAATACTTTTTATTTAATATAATTAACTACTAAATATTATTAAATTATTAATGTTAAATACTTATTATTGGTTATTTATGATTAGTTCTTGTAAACCATCATCTTTAATTATCTTAATTATTTTTGATTGATATTACTTACTATTTGTGAATATTATTGAAAAAATATGTGCTTATATACTTTTTCAAGTGCTCCAATATAATTGAGGTTAACTATCCGTATGTATTATTTATTGATATAAATTAAAATACTTTTATTTAATATAATTAACACTAAATTATTTATTTGCAATAGTTGTTGCATAATGTGCTCTATGAGTTATTATTAAGGTTCGTTTTTGGTATATATTTATATTATAATATTAATAATATATTTTATATTATTTAAATATATATTAAATATATTATTATATAAATATATTAATATTTGTAATGATGTTTATTTAACTTGATATAATGGTAATATTTTATTCCTTTAATATATCAACATTGTGGATTTATCTATGTAATATGTTTTAGATAAGCCATCTACTCACACATAATCAATGCTTCTGATTTATAGTACCGCTGTACAAGTAAGCCAACATCCTCTGTAGAATTCTACGATTTGTAAGCACAGATGGCGCTGAAACTACCAAGTTATATGATATATCAAAGTACGTCTTGTGAATCCATAAATTTTAACCGAATTATTTATGATTAGTTCTTAAATCTATCATCTTTAATTGTCTTAATTATTTTTGATTGATATTACTTATTATTTGTGAACATTAGCAAAAAAATTGTGCTTATATACTTTTTCAAGTGCTCTGATATAATTGAGGTTAACTATCCGTATGTATTATTTATTGATATAAATTAAAATACTTTTATTTAATATAATTAACACTAAATAATATTAAATTATTAATGTTAAATACTTATCATTGGTTATTTAATATTCACAAAATAAAGAAATAAATTTAATAAAACATCTAATAAAAAGTTTGTGATAAAAATTAAAATTGAACATCAAATTATAATATTAATTTTAATATTTGCTATTAAATTGAATAAATAATAAATATTTATAAAAATAACTAAATAAATTTAATGAAAACTTTTGAATAAAATGATAACGGAAGTTCCGATTCAGATATTACGTGAAGATACTATGAAGTTACATTTAATTAAAATACAATTCGAATAATAAGACAATTTATGTTAGACTTAATGTAAGAAAATAAATATTTATTTATTTAATTTTTCAAATTTAAACTGAACTTTGTTGATTATCCTTTTCCAATCCTTTCTTTATTTTATTGTAATTAATTATTTGCATGCAATTAAAAACTATTTTTAAATGATGTCACAGAAGTATAACTTCTCACGCGCGTACATAAGTACACGCACCCATTTTTTTTTTAGGATAGTATGCGAACCCTGTCAGTTCCACGAATCGGTGTTTATATGTAAATATTAGAACTTTGTAGTGTTCGTGAACCCAAGCTGTGTAATCTCTTTTTTCTCTATTATTTAATAAAAACTTTATTTTTTTAAGTTTTATGGGAGTGAACATAAATACTTAAATAAACGTAACGAACCTAGGTACTGTTTTTCTGGACTGCCTATTTTATTTTAGGATTATTTATTTTGTGTCAGATAGCCCGAAAAATAATTCAGGCTATATAAGTAAATAATATCGTAAAGATATAATAATATTATCACGGTAACTTATGGACTACCTATATATGAAAAGTAGCTTTAATGGTAACCCAAAATTAAAGCTACTTTATCATATAAAGTTAGTAAGACATTTTTAACACTTGCAAAAGTCTTTAAGAACAACACAACGAGTTTGAATAGCTTTCAAACCTGTAGATTCCTAAGCTTAAGTTAGTAAACAAAATCAAAAACAAAGGCTGCTTTACAGTGAAATAGGCTTGTGGTTTAATTTTTATTAGACGGTTAGCTATCAATTTTACCCGCAAAGGTTGGTCCATTTGTAAGCTCTGTATATATTTAAGGTTCCTCCAATTCAAAATGTTTTTAAAATCATCAACAACATCAAAATACCCGCTTTTAAATGACTACAATATAGTGTTACCGAAACATATTGTTAGACAACAATTTTTTTTTGTCTGTCTGTCTCTTTGGTTCGAAAAGGCTTGTCCGATTATGACGTCATTTTCTCAGAAAGATAGCTGATATACTTAGGAGCTACTTAAGATCCTTTTTTTTATAAAAAAACTTAAATATTTTTTATACATATTTCCACGTGAACGAGGTCGCGGGCAAGATAAAATGGTGAAAATTATGCTTCGGGCTATGGCGACTCTTCATACAAATAATGAATTTGAGTTCTTTTTTCTACATGATGCGTCTTTTTTGTAGCGGTTTATTTCATAAGTATCTATTTACTAATTATTTTCTATCGAAACCCATTTCCTTTACAACGTTTATGTTTCGGTGTAAATTAAAAAATATACCGAAAAATGTAAAATGCACACTAAACTGTGAACAAATTAGTGCCCATGCAGAACAGTTCAAATTCCAAAATTATTCATTCAATTTGAACATTTAAGCCCTATCAGACTCTTATGAACCTTCTATTATTTACCACCGTAAGCTTTCAGTGTTCGTTTTGCATAAAAAGTTGCATGGTATAAAACTTTAACGTTTAATTAACGGCACTTAAAGTAACTATCGGCGTTTTGAAACAACAAAACGGTACGTTCGTTATAGATGACAGGAAATGGGCACTGAAAAAATGTCATCGTCCATTGTAAGAAATATCTAAAAATAGAAAGTAATTGCTTTTCTATTTTTGTATCAGTTGTAGGGAAAAAAAATTGTATTGCTATTATATATTAGTGTTAAGAAAATAGTCCTATAACATGTTTATGTTAACCTGCTTTCTTCAAGCAATAGACATCTAAACAAACTATTAAAACATTTGAATCAGCTTTATATTTAATCATATGTAATGGTAATGAATCAACATCGAGTTCACTTCAAATATAAAACACAGGCTGGCTCATACATTTATGTCTCCGTACTGGCTGTAAACGTAGCTTTTAGCACCTTGTTTGTTTATAGTTAAAATTTAGGTCTCGTAAAATTATATTTGAATTTACAGCTGGAATCACGTAGATATTATGTCGTTTGTAAACTGAACCACTCGTCTGCCCTGTCATGTCTTTTAGTAACCATAGTAAGACTAAAGTAACTTAAAAAGTGGATTGAAAGACTATTATAGATTTAAGATGATTATAGATTATCTTAATTATAGTTATAATAAAAAAAAGAAAAGGAGTTCATAACCTGATATTCTGTTCTAAAACTTGAACAGTTTTTAGTTAACACTTCATGTGAGATTAAACCGAAACTGCCATTATTTTGATAAGTGCATAATTGACGTTGATAGACGCTTGTTCTATTAAACGCCTATCTAAGTGGAGTACCGAAATAGTGCGATTTTTTAATAAAATACAAAAAAACTTTTTAGCAGTGGTGGCCAATATATTGACTAGTATAATTAAATACCGACGTACCTTTAAATGTAGTCAGTAAAACTTTTGGTTAAATTTATGAAACTTTATAATGAGAAGCAAAACGAAGAAAATCTTATATATTTGCAAAAACCTGGAAGTTTTAAAAATTGAAAGATTATGTCTATCTAAATAAAAATGGACAATTTATACTTTGAGTTTATTAACACAAGCTCCCCCACTTATTGCTTTAAGTAAGCTTGAAAATTCTTCACTATACATTATTCATATTTATCTTATAATTCAATTAAATAAATTATCAACAACACTCTTCCGAAATTGAAAAAGTTAAACTTACGGTATTAAAGTCAGATAGTTTTTAATGCTTTAGAATATTTTAAAAGTTAAATATTTGTTAACCGTTTTGAGCGAAGTATAACCATTTGCAATTGTAATGCAATGAATAAGTAAGTTCATTTTCGCTTTACACGAGGCAAGTTTTGTCGTATGAAGAATTAAAACGCAACGAGAACTTTATACGAGCCTATAAAATTACTAACTTAACTAACTTTCTAAACTTACAGACTTACTTCTAAAAAATTACATCGCCGTCTAACGGATTTTAGTTACCAATAAAACATTTTTGACATAAGGCCTGTATAACCATTTTATAGTTGCTATAGTATGCTGTGACTGCCTCCTGTAGCCTGTTTGTTAGGCGTGTGCTTTAGAAACCAGAGGTCATGGTTTTGAATCCTGCGGACTCAACTATATTCATTGTTGTTTCTTAGTTGGTTAGGGCAATTTGGCTAATCACCCAATTGTCTGAAAAGTAAGATGATCCATGCGTCGGATGGGCATGTAAAAGTTGATCTTGTGCCTTAACTTTCTCCGGTCGTGCGGTTATCCGTCCTCATCGGGCTTTTGATAGTATAAAGGAATAGGAGTGCGCTTGTGTTCTATGCACACTTCTAGCAATCTATAATATTCTCGTAGATGGCTGATCTCTATACAGATCAGCCGCCGTAATCGTAATCGACTGGAGAATATTATTGTTGTGGTTGCTATAGAAATGGTATAAAGCTTAAACAAGTCTAAGACCCTTGTTTAACCGTTGTATAAGAACAAAATGGCGTTTTTCACTATGGAAGCTTTCGTTACTTAATGAGTTTTCTGAACGTTGTAAAGATGAGATTCTTCAATCTTTTAATTTTGGTAGTCTAATATATTCCTAGTAACGAGTTCTAATTTTTATTACTAATTCAAATAAATAAAGATTCATAAGAACGTATGTTTGACAAATCATTCATTTTATATTAGGGAGAACAAGCCGTTTACCTCAGTTTCTGGTACTAACTATTAAAAAGGGCTCGACCGGCAGTCTAGAACAATGCAGCAAATCTACGTGGTTAAAATCAATAATTATCGCCGAGTAGCGAGATAATTCGAAAGACCTCGGAATTATGATTTAGTGTATAAACCAGCGGTTCCGTTGTTTGTTGAGTGGGTTTACTATTTCATTCTATACTATGACAACATTGCAATTTTTAAATGAGAGAGAAATAATATCGGATATGATGTATATAGAGGAAGTTCGCCAAAGAACAATTTGGTTCTGGTATGACGCATGAAAAGCATCTGGATCGAGCAGCTAGAAGATAAGTTATCATGAGTTATTAGTTATTTCAATTTTAATAAAACAATTTATTTTAGTGAGGATTTTTCATTCGTCTTTTAAATAACGATGTTTATTTTTTTTCTCCCTTTTTAAAGGCGTTAATCCTTTATATCAAGTAAAACAATATCTTATGCGATCAATTTATTGTGACCTTTTTTTACCTGAAATAATGATTAAAAGAATATCATATATACAATTGTATCCTTGAGCTGTAAAACAAAATTTTAGCACATACACAATTTTTTTGTTAAGTTGTTGTAAGGCAAGTAACTAGGTATGTACACTTCTAGTCTAATAGGGTGAGTTGCAACGTAGATGCAAATACTCTTCATGCAAAATAATAATTCTATTATTTTTCATGACACCTAAATTAACTCAAATATAAAACAAGAAAACATCCTGAATTAATTTAATTTAAATCATTGACATTTAAGTTTTGACGCACATGCGTTCCCTTTTTATTTATCACATATGGAACCATTCATAGTCTGTTTGTATATATCAAAATAATTAAAAAATACTTAAAATTATAGAACCAAAAGTGACCTGCCTATAATGACAATATTTTCAACCGTAATTCAAAAACCAGATGCTTATAATGAACTTTCACAACGTTGTCTAGATCGGCCTGTTCATTAACAAATATAACCCTGTTTGTAGAATACACTTCACAAGCGTTATACACTTTATTAGTGAAACGTCAGTAGTCTTGATACAGTCCTCATACAACTGTAACTATACACCCAGTTGAACAAACGTTTAAAATATGTCGGTGGTCCTTTAGGTTTGCCACACTATTATATTTATAAGCCTTAAAGATAGAATAATAAAATAACTTTGATTTTACGGGCCGACTAGATATCGAAAATAATGATGCGCCAACAAAATTATTTTATTAAAAGATCGCTGAAGATGAGTTTTGTTACAGTGATTACGTTTCTATAAAACGGGATTTTGCACAATATTACGTAAACTGTAACAACTTTAATCCAGAATAAATATGTGTGAACTGATACTTCAAGAAAACAACAGTTTATCACAAGTATTTTACAAGAATCAGCTTATTCAGGAAATGTTTGAGTAATCAAATTCTGTTGTAGGTCCCTATTGGAAATGGAGATCTATTTCTTATTTTTTGTTTACATTAGTCTGAAGTTCTGCCACAAAAGATGAAAAAGTGTATACCATAAATTCATATTCATGAACAGAATTGTGGTTTTGCAAAGATCGGTATATTAAAAATTCATTCGATGTATGATAGAATGACTTGAAACTGTAAAAATTACACCAGCAATAATTTAATATTGTCATATTTAGAAGAGGATGTACAAGACATAAAAGAAACAAAAAATAAGATCAATAGAAACGTAGCGTTTTATCATGAGAAGGCACAAATCTAACAAGAATAAACTGTTCTAGGGCGATTAATCGTTGTCTCTTAATTATAAAACAATAAAAAATAAGGCAAGAAATTCAACCCCTATATAATTTTAGTGACAAGTTGTAGTAAAATATTTTGAAGTTTTGTCTGATAAATAATTTGCAATCGAAACCGAACGACGTTATTAGTATTTATAGAGTCTTATACCGATATCAAAATAGATCTAAAAAGTATTTTTGTGTTACTTAAGAAAAAGCGAACTATTTACGCCGTCGAATGATATAACGAGTTAGATTACATTTATTTTCTTCTACTTTTTGGAATCGGTGAAAGAATTTAAGCAGTTTGTTTTGTCATCAAGGTGATAGGTACTGTCAGTCGGCGTCAAGTCTCGTTGTCTGCTGACCAGGGTGCTCCCGGACGTATGGCGTCTCTTGTACTTCACTCGCGTAGGCTCCTTTCGTGCAGTCTATTTAAGTTTAAAATAGAAACGTAGCGTTTTATCATGAAGGCTACAAATCTAACAAGAATAAACTGTTCTAGGGAGATTAATCGTCGTCTCATAATTATAAAACAATAAAAATAAGCAAGTAAATTAAACCCTTCTTTATTGTTTAATTAGAACAGCTCTATTTATATTTTTATCTTGAGCCCATTCCTCAGCGTTCGCCATTTGCTTAGCTTTTGGTTTCTTTTCTATTAACAATCGGGTGGCCAATTGTATAAGCAATGAATTATCTTATTATATTATATTATATGAATATTTATCCGTTAAAACTCGCAATGCAATGTATAGTAATACACCCGTTAAACAGGGTTGTATAATTTTTTAATAGTAAGACTGTAAGTATTTAATCTTGTCTTTATATCGAGCGAAAAGTTAAGAAAATCAAAATTATATAATACTAGAATAAAACATTTGTCAAAAACAAACAAAAATGTTACAAAGATTACTACTTACTAAACAGTTGGAAGTTAATTAACGACTAAAGGCCACTGAGTTTTCTCAATGACAACGCAGCGAACCACAATAAAGTGGCTTTCAGTAACAACTTCTAATTGTGTTTAGCCGAATGTCTCCAAAGTCCATATGGTAAAGCTCGGAACTATGTCTTCGTTTAAAGACTAAAGTTAAACCGTTTGTCATATGCCAAACGAGCTTTTCGATTCACAGTTTGTATTTCAATTCAATTATCATTAGAATGTAAGGGAATAAAAAATACTAGCAACTAACTCGGAATTTTTAAATATTTTTATTATAAAATGCAATATGAATAATAAAATAAAATAACATGGCACTTACTAGCTTTAATTTTAAAGATTTACTGAATTAAACTTTAATTAATCAGCAGTTAGTTAAATAATATAAACAAATATCCAGTGAATCATTATTGACAAATATGAATGAAATATGTGTAAAAGGAGTATAAGAAGTTAAGATAGATCTTCATCTTGTTCGTGTTCGTTAAGCTTTTTTTCAGGATATTTAGGATATAAATGACGTTTAAAACCTACTTGAAGAATTCTCTGAAGCGGGGTGATAAAAACGGGTCTCATGAAAATAAACATGGGAATCGTTAACGTCCTGACGTTTGGTTTAAAAACATTACTTCGACTATTATACAGTCAAAGCTGTAACGGTTTTACTTAACACGAACTTCACTTCGTAATAATGCGTAAGAAATTACAAAGCTTTTGTAATGATCTTGTTGTAGCACGTGAGTCATTAAATCATGGTTATAAGGTTTATTGGTTAGGGCAATTTGGGCCGATCACCCGATTATCTAAAAAGTGAGATGATCCATGAGTCGGATGGGTATGTTAAAAGTCGGTCCACCCACTAACCCGCATTAGACAATGACGTGGACGTAGAGGGATACGGTCCAAAGACCCCTTAATGGAGGAGTCGTACATTAGAGGAAGCCTAGGTCCAGCAGTGGACTAACACAGACTGATAATGTATGATTTCACAATACATATGACAAATATTTAACTAAAAAAACATGTGTCTTCTCGTTTATAAATTATTAACTCATTAGAATACAAACAGCGCGAATCTCATAGAATATCAAAAAATAGCGTGCTTCGTGGCCTGGAATTTTAAGGCGCTATTCTGTCTTTCGCCTCTGCATTTGTTATTTCTACACCTAAGCAGTGTAATTAAGTTAAAAGCATTGGTCTCGTCGTATACATTTTATTTATCTCTGACTGGTGATAAATCTTAAATATGGCCCACAATAACATAAATTAGGCTGAAAGTTAAAGTCAATGGATTAAATATTTCATTTCATCTTTGCTCGACTTTATTTATTTGGTAGTGTCTTTTTTCTATTATTTTATAAAATATTAAACGAAAAATTCCGATATTTATTTACTATAAATTAAACCTAGAATAACATATATAATTCTCCTAGAATAACCTTTCCTTGGCAATTAACCAATATAAATAACGTCAGTCGTTTTTCCGTTCAAACTGCGGGTTATGGGTTTGCGATCTACATTTGGAAACCAAAGAAACGTGAAAGGAATAAGCACAAGAATATACATTTAATGACACCTCATGGTACTTTTATTATTTAGACTATGGGCTTATATATTTTTAAAGATATATACATTTTGCTGCAATAGGCGATAAACAGAGTGTTAATTTATTTATTTGCATTCATAGTTTTACTAGAACAACGTCTTTTATAGTACTTTGTGGTGATTTTAGCATACATTTATTAGATAATAAAACCACCACAATTAGATTCCGATCATTGTTAAATTCATATAACATTTTAAATTTATTTTTTTAACAATAAGAATTACTGCGTCCTCGGCAACATGTATACGTACTATATTTACAAATTACCTATGTATTCTTCTCCAACTGTTGCCAAGTCCTTGTTAAAAAGAAAATATCAAAGAATGTAAAGATAATTTCTTTTTTAGTAATTTAAGCGATAAAGATATTGCGTCCGCTTTTAAATCTTTGGTCATTAAAAAAACTGTAGATCTGTGGGGGATCTCTGTTAAGGAGATCTTACCTTGCCTGGCAGCTATTTTTAATGATTGTATTTCATGTGGTGAATTTTCTGACCTTATGAAACACAGTAAAATTCCGGTATTTAAATCAGGCAGTACTACAGACCCCAATAAGTATACACCTATTTTTATACTGCCTGCGCTTAGCAAAATTTTAAAAAAAAAATATATTAACAATTATCACAAATTACTTGTACATTTTAATTCCATAATATACTTAGTAACAAGCAATACGGGCTTACACGGGGTCGTTCTACAACCGATGCAGGTGCCCATCTTCTTAAAACTGTATTTGAGGCATGGGAAGGGTCACACGATGCTTTAAGTGTCTTCTGTGACTTAATCAAAGCATTTGACTGGGTACAGCATGATACTTTGATCAGGAAATTAAGCCACTACGGTATAAAAAATGCCGCACTCAACCTTCTGACTTCGTACTTAAGCTATTGAACTCAGAGAGTTGACGTGAACGGCAAGAGATGTCCCGGGGCTCCAGTAGGTATGGGAGTCCCACAGGGATCTATTTTGGGGCCTTTTCTCTTTCCAGTCTATATTAATGAACTACCACACCAGATTGAGAACAAAAACGAGATTGTATTATTTGCTGATGACACTTCTTTACTATTTAAAATAAAACGACATAAATTGCATATTAACGATGTAAATAACAAGCTCTTGAAAGTAGAATACTGGTTTCGTGCAAATAGTTTAATGTTAAACAAAAATAAAACGAGGTGTATAAGGTTTGTGACTCCTAATGTTCCTCAAGCTGTGTGTGACGTGGTCGTAGATGGAGAAACGCTGGACCACGTGAATTCTACTGTATTTTTCGGCATCACAATAGATTGTAAACTGCAATGGGGCCCTCATATCAATAGGCTGGCAAGTAAGCTTAGCTCAGCGGCTTATGCAGTCGAAAAAATTAGACAACTAACCGATGTTGAGACAGCCGGTTTAGTATATTTTAGTTATTTTTACAGTATAATGTCTTATGGCATTCTACTGTGGGGAAACGCGGCTGATATAAATACTATTTTTGGAATTCAAAAAATCAATGTAATGACTGTTTTTTCTCAATACATATTTGAAAATATTATATATGTTCATAAACAAAAAAATGAATTTGTAAAACATTGTGATACATAAAATATAAATACTAGAAATAAGCATAAAGTTGTTCTTATAAAAACTAGGCTGCGAAGAGTAATGGAATCTTTGATGAGGCAATGTATACTCTACAATAAAATCCCAGAAAACGTTCAGCTATTATCTGTAAATAAATTTAAAAAAGGAGTAAAGGAACGTTTGCGTGTTAAAGAAAATTATTGCTGTAATGACTACTTGACAGATAACACACCCTGGTAATGAACTGTTCGCTCCAGGCTACTGCAAAGTAGTAAAATGTGATGTATTATATTATGTAGAAATTTTGAAATTTTTTTTGAAAAAAAGTCCAGCTGAGTTTCTTACGCCGGTTCTTCTCAGGTCAGAGGCTTCCATTTTCGAACCGGTGGTAGTTTATTTGAAAATCAATAAGAAAGTGTAATGCTTCCATAGTGAATAAAGATATTTGACTTTAACTTTGACTGAAAACATCAAAAAATATGGCGTAATCGTCGACGGACTGAATCGATTCGCTTTACTTAAGCAGCTTTTTACAATTTACTATATATTTACGCCATTAAGTACCGGCCTTTTTGTTGTTTTAGATTTTTATTCCATCGCCGGAAAGTCAAGAAAAAGTTTGTTCGAATAAATTTTTATATTATTTAAAACCGACAAAATTACGAAATGTGTACCGAATTCTTAGATAGAAAATAATGTGAGCTTTCCTATTGCATACTATTACTACCCTATACAGGTTTTAACTACAATTTATCGATGGATTTAACATCCTTCAGAAAATTGAAAATAAATGAAAATGGAAATGGAACTAAGAAATCCCCCCAAATCAAAAGATGCGATTACCATATGACAACTTGTAAAATTTAATACTTAATTTGTAATTGCAATATTTTTGTACAGTTTAATTAAAAAAATATTATTTTTTTTTACATTAACGCAAAAAATCTACGTGTACCATTTTAGGAGCTTATGTAAAAAGCTTGAAATGTGCATTTTTTTCTATTATTGAAATGTATTACAGAGTAAGAGATACTTACTACTATACTTACACTCAATGTTTTTCTGGAGCAGCCAAAACAACGAATATTCAATAACGCGGATCTTTTTATCGCTCACCACAAAGCGAATTTTTCTCGCCTTGCCACTTAAATGAATGAAAAAAAGAGGAGGGCTGTATCATGGACATGACCGTTTTTGACCGACTTCCCGAAAGAAAGAGGAATTCAATTCGGAGCGTATGTTTTTTTTTTACATATGTAACCTTGTTGCTCCCCTTCTAGTGATCCAATTTTATTGATTCTTTTTTTAAACGCTAGGTATACCATTTGGTCCCATTTGTTTAAATAATTTTATGACGGACTTTAATAGCTATTTGAGAACAGTGGTAACAAAGAAACGTTGATTAGCAAAGCAATTGCAAGATGCCCACTTTACGCGCTCACTTCAAATAAATCGTTAAAAAATCTATAATAAATAGAACGCGAAACAACCCTCTGATGGTAAGCGCAGCAAACAATCACGCAGACTCAGACGCCTTTACTAGAAAACGTCGCCCTCGTAACATACCTGTAGACCCAGACGAACAAGGGGGCTTAAGAATTCCAGATCCACCAGGGGTCCCGGCACACGACACTACACATACCAGGAGAGCTAGTACACACACACACATTTAGTTAGTTCGATCTTGCTCAAGAAACCAACACACTGCGTATTTCCGTACTCCCACGTTTTAGGGCGTTCTTACCGCTCCCAGAAAGCAATTACACAGTTGACCGATTACCGGCGTCACGGTCCGTATACCGAACTTTGATTTTGATTGGATTTTCTATTGATTCCAAGATGCAGTGGGGAGCTCATATTGACAAACTCTCTAGAAGCTAAGTACAGCAATCTTTGCATACGCAAGATTAGGCAGCTAACTGACGAGGGCAACTGCAAAACTAGTTTATTACGCTGACTTTCCAGCCTTATGTCCTATGGATTATTATTATGGGATCTGCAGCCGGTTTTGAACACAATATTTATACTACAAAACAGGCTGTTAGGGCAATCTACAATCTGGGTTCACGGAATCTTTACGTAATGTTTTTAATAAACTGAAATTTTATATATCGCTATACATATTTGAAAATATTTTGTATGGCGTCAAAATATTCATATGTTTGCTAAAAGATATTAGGCCGCGCAGGGTCAAATTGAGCCCTAGAGCTACCCAGATTTAGACTGACCCGAACCAAAAATCTTTCATGTATAATAGTATAGAATGTATAATTAATTAAATGCCTGCCAAACGCAACTGAATGATTCGAGCTTTCGTAAAGTTGTCAAAACAACGTTATAGAAAAGCCTACTATTCTGTAATAAATTATATTGAGGAACAAGATGTGTGGAAATAGTTTATATTTTGCGCTTGCAAATCCCTGGTAACTAAAAAAAACGTATTGGTAAAATTTTGTAAATACTAATATTTAAAAAAAAAAGGCCGCAGAGTTTCTTGCCGGTTCTTC
Source organism: Lamproptera curius (assembly GCA_029286875.1). Taxonomy (NCBI): domain Eukaryota; kingdom Metazoa; phylum Arthropoda; class Insecta; order Lepidoptera; family Papilionidae; genus Lamproptera; species Lamproptera curius. Next base: position 1,566 of record JAGSMT010000501.1, on the reverse strand, counting down.
TCGGACGGATCTGAATTTGTTAACCGGTGGTAAACGGATAAATTTTGACGTTCATAAGTGCTCAGTGGAGTCTTAATTGAATAAATGATTTTGACTTTGACTTTGACTTTGAACATCGATGAGCCTCACGTACGACTTTTTAAAATCAGCCTACTGCATACTTAATGCGTGTGGCCATTTTTTTATTAGTTTTGTCAGTCACACAGTCTAGAAGCATAATCTCAATCCGTTAAGACAAAAGACACTCTGATGGGATCTCACTTCCCAAGCAGCCACACGGTGAACACGTCTGGAAATTGCTTTCAAACGAGTCGTTCGTTGCATTGTCACACATTAGGAAGTGATTGAAACTATTTGTGGCGTGTTGTTTCTTGTTCGGCACCTGACGCCCGTCCGGGGAAGAGGGTTTACCGCAATTTCTGGACCTGAGCCAGTATATCTCTATTTTCAGAAAACGAGTAAGCTTTTGCTCCTACGTAGAGTGTTTAATTTATTGCATTGTTACAATAAATAGATAGAACAAAGAAGTTTAAACGCCTTTTGCTGACATTCAGAGCAACATGCCCGTCGCGGCTCGTAAGCTATGGTTATTATTTTTTGTGCAACATTGAACATGTACGATAACAGGTCATCATGATAAACCGAAGGTTTTCATGTTCCATTCTACTAAACTTTCGTTCCAGTAGCTTCTTACTATTTTATTCACTGCATTTAAGGGTAAGCATAAAATCTTTTGTACTTTTATAAGTTATGGACCACCCACCAACCCTGCGTTGGACCAGCGTGGTGGATACGTTCCAAAACCCTCTAATGGATAGGGGTGTATTAGGGGAGGCCTATGTCCAGCAGTGGACTATCACAGGCTGATGATGATGATGATGATGATGATGAAGCTATGTGAATATCAACAATAAAGAAAAGTAACTAGGAGTATTAGTACGTAATTTATTTATTATTAATATTATAAACCTAAAATTATACAGCATAAATAAACAAAATTTTACAGATGTATAAATATGTTGTATGTATAAATAACTTCTTTTTTTTACCAGTGGGAAATGCCTACGCATACCGCCCTGCGGGCCAAGACGGGTTGGTCGGACCTCGCACCGACTAAAACCACCACCGTTGTTCCTTCCTCGCCGCCTTAAGGGTAGGGTCACAGGAACGTTTTGCACTCATCTGCAACCCCACCAGCGCTGGCCGCCGAAGCAGCCCCATCTGGACCCTACGGCCATCTGCCTCCTAAGTGATAAATAACTCAACCTAACTTAACCACCCCACCGCATTGGACCAGCGTGGTTGGATACGGTCCAAAACCCCTAATGGATAAGACTATCACAGGATGATGATGATGATAAATATGTGTTAGTAGACCCATAAAATAAATAATAGAATGAACTTTAAATATGAAGACTAAAGCATGAGAATTGTTTTTTACAGCCTCGTTTACGCCTACGCAAAAACGAAATTACACAAACAGGAAGCCATACTATAATAGAATCCGAGCTATTCTTACTTTAAACAAATTTATAAGTGCGGGTTTAAGTCAGTGTTAATAGAAAT
>JAGSMT010000500.1:0-74940 GCA_029286875.1 Lamproptera curius | reverse complement strand
TTAGTTTGATTTTTTCAATATTCAACTATTCCATATCAAATACATTGGTTTATAATAGATAGACAACTATCAAAGCCACGAACTACACTTTTTATTTTAACCACCGACACAATCCAAGGAGTAAGCTACTGTTTGAAAAATTGATTAGATATTAGTAAAATTAAGACATTAATACCTAATTAAAATTACCAAAGATCGTCTTTATAACCAGATTTTTACTTCTCAGGCAAATTAAAGGCATGTCTATATTTTTGGTCACCTGCAGAGAACTACCATTTGACAAATTTGCTCGCAGGATTAAAACCTATAACTTACAATACGTGAACTGTGAAGGCTTTAGGCCAAATGAAGAAAAACCACAGTGCAAAGAATTCAAAATACACCATAATTGATTTGTAATAACAATTCTGTCGTTTCAGACAAATTTTACCACGACGGTTGACTTTCTTTAGAATTTTAATCACAGAATTTTGAATGCCCAATCTACGTAAATCTTACTTAGCATGCATTCTTTTAATGTGCCAGTAATGTCCTACCCGACAAAAAAACATAAACTGCAAGATCATGATAATAGACAACCATCTGCTTAGGACAATACATTTTTAAACATACATAAAAGAGCCATTAATTTTTTGCTGCTTTGCTTTGCTTTGGAAATACTCTCCACTCGCTCCGCTTGAACAACTGCTAACTAAATTTATTAAGCTGCTTTCCGGCACATATTTTTTAATTCAATATCATGTAAGAGGACATGGACATGATTTTAGAAAGCTAGCTCATTTAGTTCCGGCCTGTTAATATAATTTGCCGCCAAATTAAATTAGACGTGTCACAAATGTGTCAATCGCTACGCAACATTAAAATTGATTGAAACGATTGCTTGTATTAAATTAAATATAGGGCTGTGTTATATTATTCAGCCTTCATTCACTGTTATTTGCACTTATATCCTTTACGTGCAATCAACTCCGCGGTCCAGTGGTATAGTCCTCTGCTTTACGAACTAGAGGTAAGGGGTTCGAATCCTGCAGGGAAATAACGAATAACAATAAGAAGGCAACCCTTAATTCCTGAGCTTCAATAGGAAAATTAGGAATGAGGCTAGGAGAAAAAATATCCTACAAATGCCGTAAACTTAAGTGACACATAACAGGATATACACCAGTTATCAAGAACAACTAAATCAGCCATTAATAATTATTTACATTAAATTTTAATTATTCATTAATTCATAATTATATTTATGTAATTATTTTCATTTTAAATTTAATTCAGCCTCCTTTAGTTCTGACGACAATTTGATTTTTAATAGAAACGTTAAGATAGTAAATGATGATAAAGAAAACCATTTTTATTTACTAAAGAAGAAAGAACAATATTTTACATAATTATATTACAAGTCTTATATGGTTTAATAAAAATCTTAAATTATCCTTTAGCCGCTTTCCTAAAAAGATTGTGTTAGCTAGCTTCAGGAAGCTAGAAGATAAGTCCACCACTATCTATATAAATTGCATATTTTATTTAATTATTTTCATGCTTCTCATGCTGCATGTTTTACATTTACATTATAAGACATTTTTTGTTATGTAATTAGTGCTTAGTTAACTGCCATTATTAACCCTTTGGCTGATATTGACATAATTTTTTGCAACCGAAGGTGGACAATAACTTAGAATTATTATTTTTTCATCTTCATACACAGCCTTTAGCAGTCCACTAATCATATATATTCGTACATATGTAAAAAAAATAACATAATAAAATTAAATATATCTAAACTTTACTATTGAACAATGTAATGCAATTCAATGTTTCTTCTTTTTAATTGGCTGAACAACATCCGTTCGCAATATCCCACGCCGCAAATGAAACATGGCGCATTTTACATTCGAAGTGTAATAACAATAAATCTACTGGTAGAATACTAAGTATCATACTAGCTTACAGAACCGACATATGAATGAAATTACAATATGTTGTTAAATTATATTACATGCATAACACATGCATAATACATTTTTAACCATCTTTTTTTACCGATATGGTGATATGCGATATGTATTTGAAGTGGATTTCAAATCAAAACCCAGCCCCTTTTAGATAGAATATGACGCCTCACTAACTCGATATTTTTACAAAGTATCGTGTCCTTCTTATCGTATCACAGTACAAGCATGTAAAAGGAATTTTACAATCGAATTTCTCAAAGCATACGAAAAATCCATATTTCTTCGCTGTATATCAAAATCGTTAATTGTGTGAATGTTTATTTACAAAGACGATGATATAACACTATATTTTCCCAAATTAAGCTCTTAAATTTACTGGCTAGTTAGTGGGCTATAACACCATTACTACTTCTTTTAGTAAAGGCACGTTATATATCACTACATAGTATAAAACAAAGTCGCTTCTCTGTCCCTATATCCATATGTATGCTTAAATCTTTCAAAGTACGCAACGGATTCCGATGTGTTTTTTTTTTAATAGATAGAGTGATTGAAGAGGAAGGTTTATTTATATAACACATGCTTAATATTGTAGGTATATTTTCTATCAGCAAATCCCTTGCGAAGTTGGGACGGGTTGCCAGTAGGATGAGATGTTATTCACAATACTCTCCCGCAGTAGGAATTACAGCAACACCCATGAATAATAATTAAGTACTCATTTTGGATCATCATCATATTGTATTCTATGTCAAAGATATTGCTGAATACACTAAGCCAATTATTAGGCGACTTTTATCCGCATGTGTTGTATATTATCGAAGAATACAGTTGCAAAAACTACTTTTATTATTCGTTCTCTAAATTAAATCAGGAAATAATAGCTAGAAATTGAAGAATTACTGTAACGGCATTACTTACGGATTCTAGGTGCATTTGTTATATTATTTAATTAGCCTAATTAAATAATCAAATTTATCAACATAGTCGTTATTTTATCATACTTAAAATGCTTTAATGTTACCGCGTTAAGCACGTAACTAGAATTTTTCGTATTCTTGAAATTTAAATATACAAATTGAAAAGTTTGTTAATTCGTATAACAGTATTGCAAAAATTAGTACTGGAATGTTTTATTAAATTATGTGTTATGTTTGCAAAATAACAATTTGTCACTACTTTGACAAATGATCAAGAATAAATTTGTATCGTAAAATATTTATACGCTATCGACAGGTTAGTACATCAGTATAAGTAATTAAAATTTATACAGTTCTCAAAAACTGGATGACCTTTGGGGAGTGGCTGTGCAGGATTTAAAAAATGTATTAACTATAGCACTTTAAAGGTAACGCGATGTCGATACGGACAGATTCATTTATTTTATTTACTAACTACTATGGTAATTCAGGCTCATTCTTTGTAGGAATTTATTTTAAAGTGCAAATTAAGCTATTTGGTGTTTGTGTTTTCCTTATTTTTATATGCGGAACAAACATATGCATCTTTGATACTCGATAGTAATTTTAAGTTACCTTACCTTAAAATACTTTAGTAGCATCCAAATTCCCAATTTAATTAAATTATATAAAAGAGACGGCTGTTTAGTGATTACGTATGGATAACATCTCCAAGGTAGTATGAAATAATTACATAGCTTGAAGAGAGAATTGTACATCTGACATCTTGAAGGGTAATGGAAAGTGGAACTAATACTATGTATTCTCATCATCAAAACATAAGATCTTCATATCGTATTTCAATTTATCAGCAATATACATATGTATATAAAGAGCTTAATTTAAATGTAGCAATGTAATTGTAGATTTATTATTTCGCAAAGGATTAGCTCGTTTAAGTGGCAGTACGCCGGCCACGTGGTCCGAAGAACGGATGGAAAACGGAGTTTTGGTCGACACCCGACCAGGTGGGATGACGATCTCTGTGCAGTAGCCGGCTCAAGTTGTCAGCGCATAGCAGGGGATCGGCCATCTTGGCGTTCATTGAAAACGGCCTATGTACAGAAATGGACTGAAAGGGGCTTGATTGTGATGCTGAATGTATTTGTGTGCAATTGACAAATACTCATATTAATGACCGGACCAACTTTGCCAATGGAAAGATTGAATTGTTGTAAACATTGTAACCCATTGCAACAAAGTGACATGATACGTATGGTGGTGTGTGTCTTGTGTGAATGACTTGACATCTCGGTAAAAATTCATCAATAAGAATCCACTTCTTCCTTCTTCTTCTTCTCTACTTTTCTGGTATGAGTATCAATGTTTACATTAATTTCACTATTTCTTTAGGTCAGACTTAGGTATGTGACCGGTGAAGGACATATACTTACTGTTGTTATAATGTATAAGTGTTTTTGTCAGGGCTATTTTTTCTTTGACATTTCACTCTGTAATCAATGCGAGTATTAAGAACCCATTAACGATCAATCCGATTAACCATCGAATTGAAATTAACCAAAAGGGAAACCAATGTAAACATGTATGTAATTTATAACCAGTAAATTTTACGCTTTATTGGGGGCCGTTATTAGAGCATCTTGAAATGAGAATTACCTGTGGGCAAGACGTTATTATGTATTTTTAACGTGACATTTAAAATACTACTATGAAAACCTGATTGCCACTGGTTTCTTTACGGAAGCCATGAACACGAAGCAACTTTGCCATTGATTTGTTTTTAAGTTTTGGAATTTACTTACGAATGACGTTTTTTAATACAATAGTTACACATATATTTCGAGTTTGACTTACCCAATGGCCTAGTGGTAATGATGCTTTAGAAACTAAAGGTCGTGGGTTCGAATCCTGCGGGGACTAATGCTGAGTTTCCTAGTTGGTTAGGGCAATGCGGGCTAATAAATCGATTGTCTATAAAGTAAAATTATCCATGCGTCGGATAGACATGTAAAAAAGTCAGCCCTGCACGTGATCTCTCTGGTCGTTTCGATAATCCATCACATCGGACTATAAGAAAAAAGGAATAGGGATGAAATAGGATGTACGCGCAAACACATGGTGAACAATGAGAACAAGTGTACGCGCACTCGATTGCCGGTACATTTGTTCACTGAAATATGTTTTGCGCAGTTAGCTGATCTTTAAATAACATCGGCCCCCATAGTCGGAATCGATTAGGAGGACTTATAAATTTCAAATCATTAATTATTTTTTAAAACCCCCTAATGGGGAGGAGCCGCAGTTTGGAGAGGCCTATATCCAGCAGTGGACTAACACAGCCTGATGATGATGAATCAAATTTTAGTCACTGATTGAATTAATAATTTATATCCAAACAACACCTTTTGCTACATAAATAATATTAACGATAGATAGATTGTCAAAGTATTTTATTTATTTTAAAAAGATTATCCTAAAAAATAGGATAAACTATTAATTATTAATTCAGGTTAAGTTCAAGGATTGATATATAATAACATGATTATGGCTATGATGACTTTTAAAAGAACATTAAAAAGTACTTGATACAACTGCCATCACTGAATGCCTAACGTGGATCAAGTAACTATTTTTAAAATATTAGACTATGACGCGTAAAGAAAAGGACAGATTGGCTATAACATTTTCTATATCCAACGACGCCGGCGCGAGGGGTTGATTGATGTCTGTGAGGCATGGAATTTTTGATCGGTATGAACGCCTTGAGAGAGCCTTCATTGTCTCAGGCATGTTTATAGATCGTTAAGTCGGTATCCAGTCACATTTTATGGCCGTTCACAATTCACAAAATAATGAATGCACCGACAACCCACCCAAATGTATCACCCAAAATTATTGAAGCTGATATATAACATTTAAACGTTTTCGAATAAGCTCCTTGGAAATTACAGGCATAATCATACATTATTTAAGACATTTTACATAAAAAAATAAACCAGAATTTAATTAATGCAGAAATATCTAATAAAGTTACTACGAGACTCAAGGGACCATTTATTTGGGGAAACATAGATCAAATGGTTCAAAATCCGATTTATAACATGTTTTAACAACACGCAAAAACAATAAAATCGGTCAGTTTTTCTAGTTTCTAATTGTAAACTGAATATCATTCGAATAACTTTACAGGTTAAAAATAGAATAATACCTTAACCGAATTTATATCGATCTAAATTTCATAACTTTTCGATGCAGCCTAAATGAGATTTTTATCGTTTTAAAATAAAAAATGTTAATATTGATATATTTTTAATATGTTCCGCAAAACATAAAACGTTTAGCAAAACCATTCGGTCGTCGTCTTAAATGTCGAAATGAACGTAAAAATGAAAGCAGCCAATAACTACGCCGACAATTACGTATGTCATGTAATATTCGTGCAGGCATCGTTACGTTTCATTGATAAATAAAATTTTGTGCGACACGATTGAAGTATTAAAATTTTGTAAAACAACGGGATGATGACAAATTTTAGTGACAGAATAAGATTATATTCAGATAGCCTTCATGCATTGGTTCTCGTTTATTGAGATTTTGTAAAATTAAATAAGGATCGACAGTTCCGGTAACATGACCATAGAACCCTTCGTCAGATTATTAATGAAGTATACTGTTAAGCTTTACATATTTCTTTTTTTCTGACATAAAATTATATTCAGTAGCTAAATGCATTGGATGTAACAGTTCATGTATTATCTAGAAATTTAAATTCTCACAGTTCAACTATCATAGCAACCCTTCAGTCAGATAATTAATATATATTCTTAACTTACATATCTTTTTCGACATAAATACTCGTGAATTTAATCCAAATTCAATTATATCTACAATTAAATTATTAATAACTATCAAAACAGGAACCATTTATTAATAAAACTAGTTTATTAACCATATGTTTGTTTTATTTGTACCATACGAACTAATAAGTAGTTTCTTAATTATTTGATCTTCCATCATAATTCCTGCACAAACATTTTACAATTAAAGTAAACAGATATCAAAACTCGCTTTTACGCTTACTTTGATAATTCGAGCCATCCTCTGATTGTATTTGACTATTAGATACGGGAAAGGGAGGACGAGAGGTTGACACTATCTATTTCCTTTTTACCTTTAATGTTGATAATTGACTTCAATTGTAACTCGAATCAATTCCGAGGAAAGGTCGCAAAAGGTACATTTTACCAGTTTTTGCAAAAAAATCATTACTCCCCAGGTACATATGATTGCAGTGGGCTGTTCTATAATTTTAAATTTTCTTTAAATTTCAGCTATAATTAACAATTTCTGAAATATAAATATTCTAAAAAAAGAAAAAACTCTTTAGCTTTATTCGTTACTATTGTTATTGTGTATAAAAGTGGTATTATTGTATGTCTGTCTTTTTTAGTCTTTAAAAAATAACTTACTAAGCAGTCGCCTCGCAATCAAAGGAGTATTAGGGGTCTGTGGGACCCCTCATAAACAGATGGTACATGCCTTAAAGAATCATCGTTTCATTTGATTATTAAACTTGCCTCGAAGAACTTCAAAACGGAACTTAATATTCGCGTAGTTCTTTATTATATTAAAGAGCACCCATTCAAAATATTTACATGAATAAGTGATGTTAATTTATCCTAAACAATAGACAATATTTAAGATGAACCTATCAAATAACATAGGTATCGTTAAAAGTTATGGTGAACCTTTTTATTTAACTATATTTATTAAATTTTTTTGTATTATAAGCTAACCATTAGCGTTTAGAATTAGCGGCCGAAACGTAGGCCTTTGACTGTAGGACTAGTACCACAAGTTTGCAGTTGCTTAACGCATTATGGAACGCTCTATGCTCGGACTTTCTTTGTAGGACAAAATTCGCAATGAATTAATCCGGCAAAGAGCTAAAGTCACCGACATAGTGCAAAGGATTAGCTCGTTGAAGCAGTGGGCTGGTCACGTGGTCAGAAGAACCGATGGCCGCTGTGTAAATAATGTTCTGAAGTGGAGGCTGCTTTCGGAAAAACGGAGCGTTGGTCGACCCCCGATCAGGTAGCATGCCTTCTAGGATCTTCGTGCAGTAGCCGGTTCAAGCCGGCAGCGAGTAGCAAGGGATCGGCCGTATTAGCATTCATTGAAGAATGCCTAAGTCCAGCAGCGGACGGATAAAGGCTGCCAATGATAACTTTGAACGGTAAAAACTCTTAGAAACATGTATCACTGTGTCTAGTGTGGTTACTGGAAAAAAAAAAGAGTCTCAGGGTAGCGTGCTTTTGTAGCGTCTTCGGCTATATTTATTAAAAAATTTGTATTGCCTACCATCAAGCGATCTTCGCATCGCTTCTTTCTAAAAGAAAGCACCTACTCACTGAATTCTTTTTATAGAAATGAACATCATAGTGTTTTATTCTTACTGGGTTGGAACTCATTACCTATAGAGTAAAGAGCATGAGCTTATCCACAAATCTTTGCTTCAATACGTAATAGCATCCTATATCCATGTAAGCTAGGTCGTAATAGACGAAATATGGCGTTAAGCATATCTCTGTAGTTAATCTTAGATTTATTTATGTTCGAGATGTTAACAACGTCACGAAATGCTACCAAATAGTTTTTATTGTGTTCTGTGTCATATGTCTGCTGCACGTGACCTTCACTTGGCTTTTAAAAGTCCTAAACTTAGGTCCTAAGGACTTAATTAATATCGTTATTGTCAAACATACTCACTCATATATATAAGACACTAATATACAAAGATAAACGTAATATTGCCTCATTTTATGCATTCGGTTCATTTAACAATTAAATACAGATAAATATTAGAATTGTTAGTTTATATTCTAGGAAAAATATATTGTAGAACCTGTTTACAGAACGTCGTCTAGTGTAATATCATTAAATTGCTCATTCATACACAAAAGTAGGTAGTGTCAAAAGTCTGCTTGGCTTGAGTATGAATGGCACTGTGACAAGAAAAAATGCTAAGCGAGCATAATAGTGGTGTTTCATACAATAATTCGTAGGGGCAGAAGAAGCGTTAAAATAACTTCAAGATCTCTCGCGTTGCGTTATGTTATTGCAATTTATTACACGAACGATGTTAGACATAAATATGATAAGCACATAATAATCCGCTATTTTACTCAAATATAAGAAGCGGGCTTCTAATGAACTCAGTTTTATCCGAGATTTTTTTTTCAGACAGATAAGATGTCACCTAATTTAAAATCACTGACTCCCTATAACGAGTGCAAGAAATAGTATTTAAAATCCGAGGCCGACATTTTAGACATTCAGCTGTGCTATTACCTAGGCCTTACCTGTTGTTGTCTTAAACAACTTGTAACAACATTAAGTAGTTCTCCTAAGGAGTTTGTACATATAAAACTTCCGGCTTGTAAAGTATTTAACAATACCATTAACCCACAGAAGTAGTCTAAATTTTCTTCAATCTATAACTTGAAGTCGAAGTATCAAATTATCCTCAACGCAACACGACATCGCATTATCACTCAACGTATGTATTTTATCAACGCATTATAATCTGACTTAAACGCTATATGTTTCTGTCCGTGTACTGCCAATTAGCATAAATTATAACATGCAATGACAAATATCAGACGAAATCGTTACATTTCACGTCCATTATCAGCAATTATAATAAATGCGTAGCATAGAATGGCGTAGAGCCAAAAATCATTCATAATAAAGACTTCAACGTCGTCTCGATGGACTCAACTACATGTCATGAGCTAGATTGCCTCGAAGTCTGTATATAATTTAACCCTACCATTAGCAGTTGTCGACATAATTTAAATCTGCAATTACTTACTAAATTATTTTCAATCCAAAATGTCTTAAATATTCATATAATTACGGAATATTATTTCAAAGTGATGGATTGTTGTTACAAAATTAAATTTAAATAGTTTTATCACTTCGAATGGTGGCCATTGATTCCATTTGTAATTCTTATTAATATTGAGTCTAAAGTATGCTTAAATTTGATAAGGCTAATTCTCCTGATTACAAGAAAGTAGGTCAAATATAATAAAGTTTAGGTTATACAAATTCTTCTATATTGCATTTTATGCTGAGGAATTTTTGCACACATTGGTTTTATCATGAAAGTTTTATTAATATTTTGATAAAAAACCTTTGAAAATATAAATGAGTGATTTATTCATTTATGTTCAACAAAGTAAGGGCTGAAACTTAAAAGATATGGTTTTATTACAAATTTTCAATCATGAGTATCGAGATATTGTTTTTCAATATTAATCTAGTTGACAATTTATAAAAAAATACGTGTGCAACTTGACCGCAATCCAATGTAGAGATTTCATTGTTTCGAATCGTGAACCGTGAAAGGTTACTTACTGGTTTTACGAATTTCTAATTTTTTTCGTATAACATATGCAAAAATACTAAAAAATCATAGGTAAGATTAACTGGAAACCCTATTGTATCTTATTAAAATTTTCATTTTGACCAACTAAAAAAAATAAAATTGCTAAAACCACCCTTAAAGTAAGAGATGTAACGATATAAATTCTTATCATACACGAATAAGATAAGTTTGCATAATTGTTTTAACGTAACCTATAAAAAACTAATTAGATATATCTATAACAGAAAAAAGTTGCCAGCAACCCTTCTAATTGCGAGGCGAAAGACAAACGCATCTCGTAATTAAAAAAATATAACATTGCACTTGCTACGAACTTAATTGTTACCATTTACATTCGGTGGTAGGAACGTTTCATATATAAGGGGCCGCGCTGCGTGCAGACAACATTCCGACTTCGGTAGCGGTTGCAAACACAACTTCTTAGTCGAAAATCTCTGAGCGAGTACTGGTATACCAGCAGCGCCCAGTCAGTTCGTTTTAGATCTCCGTTACTTAACAATAAAAATTATAATCATGCAGTCCATGGTGAGTCGATACATTTATCTGCTTCGCTTTAATATCTAATTTGTTTATTTGTCATATTGGTCTAGATTTTATGACGATCATTTCTCCGGATGCAGCTCTATACTCTTTCTAGTCTAAAAGACGATTATTTTTAATGGTGTAATATATCAGCATAAAATTCTCAGTGGCTTGGTCATATAATATATTGAAATATGTATTAACAATCATTTTTAGCTAAATTTTAACAATACTTGACTAAAATGTAACTTTTTTTAACAATTATTATCTATAACCGGTTATATTTAAGATATATTATGTTTAAGAATATAATTGATCGAAAACGGTTATATTATAACGGTTACAGTGAACTTACTTTTGAATAAATTCACGAGAGTTAATTATGAAAATTATAGAGTCCAGCTATCATTAGGGTAATGCTATCATTGACGGGATAACATATATTTAATAATCAATAAAATCTGTCAAATCGCAATCGCTTGAAGGATACTGATGGCGTTTTATCATGGCATTAACATGTTAGTACTCTACGCAATCAATCTGTCACACAATATAATGCGATCTTAAGACATCAAGCTCCTATTAAATTATGGTCTGTTTTGATAAAAAGTTACCTAGGTTATTTATATCCTATGGCTTATAAAATAACAACACCTTATTTTTACCTTGCATGGATAATTCTTGTGAAATATCATGTAACTTAAGACTAACTTAATGTATTACCAGATCAAAAATAAGTAATTTTTTTACTATTAAACTTAATAAAGTATAAGAACTAACTACATATTTAACCTTAAGAAAAAGTTTTTATTATATATCTATTTCCTTTAAATAAAAACCATACATAGAAAATTATTTGTTTACTATTAATTAAACAGTTGTAATAACCTCATACACGTCTAGACCGCAAGTATTTAACACGCAATCGCATTTAAATAATCTACATTGGGCGGGAATAGTAGTCAACAAGTAATTAATTCAGTGGGCGGTTACAAATGCGTACAATAACTGATATAGTCAGTAAATAGACTTGAACTAGCATACACATTTATAAAACTTTCTTCATTAATTTTTTTTTTATAAAACAGTAGACCAAAATTAAAAAGCGTCTCACTTCAATATTACCGTCCTAGTGAACATTTTCGTAACAACCTCGTTAACTTTAATAACGTGTCACGTAAAAAACGTGAATTTCTCTGTTCACTGACCGTAGAAATTTTTCTTACGGCCTTCGGAGTAAAACTTCCTAACACCCACTTCCTCTTGGGTAACGCAATGTGCTTTGCAACAAACAACTAGTTGTGCACCAGTTCGCTAAACGATAATTCCGCACTATTGCAAAATCTATTCGCAACAGATCGATATGAATTCCACGCCCTCCACTAAGAGCACACATAATTTGAATTGACATTACTGGAGGCAAATGCAGAGATAATGACGATCTCACTAAATCCATGTAAAAGTGTCCATCTTAACTTAAGACATCGTTTGATAAAAAAAATCTAACAGCAGATAAAACGTTTAGATAACACATTTTTTGTTACTTATTCGACACTTTTTTTTGCTTTGGTGCTAGTTAACTACCATAACTAGAATATGTGTATAACACGTCATTAAGTGTTAAAATTCCTTATAGATTTTATCAATAAATTAATCTTATTACAGTCAATCTGTACGTTTCACAACAGTTTGTCAAATTAATATGTTTAAATTCGTATTAAATTGTAGAACATTATATCGCTTTGTCTCATAATCCTTGCACAACTATCAATTGTTTACGGAGTGACAGGCCATTTGTACTAACGTACACCTTTCGTGAGATACTTAAGGCTTTGCTTCTGTACAATTTCTTACCGATTTCAAATATTACTGAAATTTACATTTATTTTACGATTTTTTCCCAAAAAGTAATTACAAGCTAAAAAGACAAAAATAAGAACATAAAATTGGACCGAATCGTAACAAAGAAAAATATTTTCTATGTAATTTATTTACATTTCAACTGTTATGCAACATCATGTATATAAATATATATTACACTTTAAACAGTGTACCAACTCTGATATCGAGTGGTAGGCAATTGTGACTTACGCAATTTAATACTCCATAGAAATGTAACAAACCGGGCATTAGATTTACAAGGACTTAGCTGATAATTCTAGCCGTTATCGACCTACTTTGTATAAATTTCCAATCAATTACTGCCCATTATTCCGTTACTCTAAATATATACGAAATGAGCTGCTGTTAAAGCTGGTCGCTTATTTTTTGCAAAAACTTTTCATTAGTCCTTATATGACAACCTATGTACTCAATCTAATTTTATTAATGTAATATATATAATCGATACTTAAAAATGCACACAATGATCTTCTTTTGTTGCAAACCACATGCTTCGATACAAAATTACACAACTTACTTAATCCACTACAGCAGACGCTTGTTGTTTATGTACAAGGTCATAAACAGGATGGTACTTTAATTAATTCTTGAATTCTCGTCCAGGTCATTCTCGCCGCCACCCTTTGCCTGGCGCAGGGTTCTTACTACGCGGGTGCGCCGGCTCCCGTCCAACTTAGCCCTGATGGCAAGTACGTGCTTGACACACCTGAGGTTGCCCACGCCAAGGCTGCCCACTATGCCGCCCACGCTCAAGCCTCATCGTCCCACGGTGCGTGGGCTCCCTCTGCTGGATACGCCGCAGCCCCAGCTTACGCCGCAGCGCCAGCGTACGCCACCGGCGCACACTACGGCGCACCCGGTGCCGGTACGTATTTATATTTTTATGTACCTATAAGTACAACTTAAAATACAGAGTTAATATGAACAATTAATAAGCTATGATACATAAAAAGCATTAGCCTCTAAGTCAAATTTGAATTTGTAAAGCACAGCAGAGCGCTCCTTACAATCGTCCCGTTGTAGTCTACATAGATTTTATTCACCTATAACGTTAGAGAAGCTTAGTACATCGCTACTAAAAACTTTTTTCACCGTCATTTCACCAGGTCTCTACAAATACGGTCCCGCTCCCCTCGCTCACGACGGTCGTGTGGTCGACACACCCGAGGTAGCTCACCTGAAGGCCGCCCACATCGCCGCCCACAACGCCGCCTACGCCAGCGCCGCCCATGGTGCCATCGCAAATGCCGCCGCCGCTCCCCTGGCTTACGCCGCTCCCTTGGGCCATGGTGCAGGTTACGCCGCCGGCTACGGCAAATGGACCGGCCCCCAGGCCCACATCCAGCTCACCCACGACGGACAGTACGTGGTAGACACCCCTGAGGTCCAACACGCGCGTGCCTCCCACCTCTCCCAATACGCCGCCGCCGCCCACGCCGCCGCCGCCGCACCCGAGGACGGCTCTTGGAGCCACGGAAACGGCTGGCACTGAACCCCTACTACCTCCGACCCTTCTCTACGGACTGCCTGATATATTTTTATACAAAACATCCAGCGTAAAATCCCAAAAAAAATGTTGTACTGTATATAAGAACGTGACCTGTGTATAGCAACTGCTACTCTTAAGAAAAATACCATAATAAAAAATATAAAAATAAATTGTGATATTATTGTTGCTCCCTCATTACACCTATCATCATACATACATACATATTACTTTCTTATTTGCGATCAAGAACATAACGTACATTTTTATTAAGATCGATTCACAATTGATCCTAACTTTCCAACCCAAAAGTACAATTTCTTAAACGTCCAGGATGGAACCGTAAGATGTTAAATATGGATAAAAATCATTTTTAATTCGATTGAAATAAAAAAATCTCAATATTTCTTTTTAATACTTCTTTCTAAGTATTTAACTAGTTGACGTTTAAAAATTTGAGCAGTTGTATAAAACTATTCCTGACTTCGCACGGGAGCTATGCTGATAGAAAATATACCTACAATATAAGACATGCGATATACATATAAACCTTCCTCTTCAATCACTTTATCTATTAAAAAAACGCATCATAATCCATTGCGTAGTTTGAAATATTTAAGCATACATAGGGATTTAGGCGAAAGCGACTTTGTTTTATACAATGTAGTGTTGCGATAGTTTATAAAGACGAATGATAGTTACTGTTTGACTGTACTTTTTGATTTATTTTAGTGAAAATTTACAATTATATAACTAATATGACAGAATAACTTATCTGCTATACTTACTATAGAAGGATAGAGAGTAATTTATTCAAAATATAGCAAAAAGTGTTATGATTATTATCAGTCACCACAATATTTCTGTATTATGTTGTACTGTACGTGTGTCATGTTAAAATTTAAAAGACATAAGGGAAAAATAATTGATATATTAAGTTGAGACTACACTATTGACATTTCTATTTGCTTAGATGTCCTAAAAATGTATCTAATAAAAATAGTTTAAATTTGATTATACGTATAACATTTGATTACTATGTTCCATTTGATATTTGATTTAGATTTTTTTTATGATATTCCATAAGATCGTAGCATAAGGCGCCACAAAACCACTTGCAACCCTGAGGCTTGAGTGTTATATTATAACAATTATTTTAAATAACCGTTATAAATTACCTAAAGTTGTCAAAGTTTTATGTGGTTTGCCATCAATATTCATATTAATAGTTCTATTGATTTATGCATACCGAACTTACACTATTTTGAGATATAATCTACTAAACTAGTTTAAGTACCCTTATTCCATATAGAGATCGTATTAAACATACTTCTTAAATTTAAAAACGCCATTACCGATTCGGGATAGCCCTTGATTTAAGAAGCAGCTAAGGAAAGTCAATATATTCAAATAATTTCACAATCAATTGTACGTACTCATTTATCCTAAACCGACCAATGTACAAAGTTTTGTTTTACTAAAGTGTACTATCATATGTAAAGGTCCTTTAGATCGTAATTACTTTTTACACATTAATGTTCTTCTATTTTTTATATTCCATGTCTATATTTCATTAATTTGCATGCCGCTGCAGCATTTCTAAAATCGAATACCCTTTAAAGTCAAGCTATTGCTTTTTAATTCGCTAGCGGAATCCTACGTCCAATATGGTATAAGCAGCTATGGTCGAACTTATGCTACGTATCTTAACCAAATTTATAACCTTCAACTAAGAATCTTAAAAGAAATTATTCCGGCTAAAGTAAAACAAAAATTCCACGCAAATGATATTTGCATCTTTAAATATTGCAATACTTTACCAGTCCAAACAAAATTCATTCATTACTTTTTAAAAGAGAACTTCTTCTATGAACATTTAAAAAACCAAATCAATCATCCTGTACAAACTCGAGCAGTCACTGAGAACCGGTTATGTGTCCCGCAAGTAAAAAACACGTATGGAAAACGGACAAGCCGATACCTTCTTCCCCGGCTAATTAACGGTCTACCTCCGGATTTAACTAGTAGTATAACAAAGAAAAATATTAAATATAAATTAAAAAACTTTTTTCTAGAAAATATTGATAAGTACACATAAAACATATTACCTTGTAGCCAAAGTCCGACTTTCTTTTCTTTTATTTATAAACAAAACTATTCCGAAAACATGACACCATTATGACTTGCATTTGCCCAACTCTCAACATAATATGTGTATATAGTGTATATCAATAATGTAATAATTATTACATACTACAGTGTTATTATTATTAATAATTTAGTATATGATAATTGTATGCACACATGAGCACAGCAAATCGATGTTTACTCGCTCTGCACTTTATGTATAAACCTTATTGGTTTAAAATAAGTGTTATTACCATTATCTTATGTAAATTGTTTACTTAATAAATAAATAAATAATAAATAAATAAATTTAATAATAGAAAAAAAATCAATTATAGTTGTCAATTGCTCCAAGTGGCTCATAAGTGCCACGCTGAGCGACGGATTGAAATATACTCGAAGCCATAGTAGAATATTAAAATATTAATGCTTAGTCTATAAATATTTAAGTGGTATGGTTATTAGTACTAGTATTACGTAATTGTGGCTCTAGTGACCATTGACCTAAATATGTCCCTGTGTGGTATTTTTCATCCCTCTGAGGTCGGGAGCGACAAAGTCAAAAGATCAAGTACGACATGGTTCTTTTCTTTAGTCTTATCTCGTCAAACCAACAAAATCATAGGTGTTACACGGCAGGCTATATTTTTTTATATGTATATTAGTGTCCGACCAAAAACTTCGGTTTCGGTTTCGGTACCGAAACTAATTTTAGAAGATAATTACATTTTGATCTGTTATCAAAATTATGCTCAGATCAGTTGATTTTAGTTCATAAAACCATTCCAAGTTACCTAAAAGAGACAGTAACAATAGGTAATTTGTTTATTAAAAACTGAAACACTTTGCTATAAGATATATAATTTGAAAAAATATTTACTAAGTTTATAATTTTCTTATATAAAAAACTATTCCCAAAATAATATATAAAATGAATGATAATAATAGGAGTTAATAGTGGTTAAATTGAACCAAATATCAGTATTTCAATAATTTATATACTTGACCGCCTGAGTTTCAGTTTCGGTTTCGGCCGAAACTGAAGCCACGGCCGAAATTTCGGTTTCGGTTTCAGTTCCGACCAGAAAACCAGTTTCGGTCGGACTCTAATATATACATATATATTAAAATTAGACTTTAATTATGTTGTTACGAATACACGTTTAAATTTACACCTACTGATACATTTGTATCATCCTTTTTAAAAACATCGAAACAGATAAAAAGAAATTTGAAGACATATCGTTTATTCAATACAGTAGGCAACACTGTCTGTGTTAAGTTCTGTATACATTACCGCACCGGTTTGTTTTGCATTGGCATTTAGCATTGTGTTTTGTATTAAAGGTAAACAGCATTATTTTGTAAATCTTTCTACCATAAGCAGCAATACCAAAAAATCAGTTTATGACTATGAAAACTATTATATTATTATAAGTTCATTGTCAGTCATTAAATGGATATCACAAAAAAATACAATCTTTGCCTTAACCAAAATGGCGGGATAAAATCTGGTAGTGTTATATTAGGTGGTTTGAGAGCAAATGATTTTGTAGCTTACACTTTCTTAGACGGTCCTAACAGAATTATCCTGCTTGGATTTTGTTTTTATTAAATGTATGTAACGTCAAAATTTATTTTAAGTTTTACGTTTGACGTTTTAACTTACCAAAAAATAAAAAGTTTTGAAAAAGAAAAATTTCGTTGCTAATAAACAATTAATATCATATCATAACTTTTTATCATTTTTTAATATAGTCAATAATGTGACCACGCCAATATACATATTGTAATTAACCTCCTCAGAAATATATTACATTTAAAAATAACCGCCCTATTTGGTTTTCATCTGAATTTCCTAAAGACAAAACCTTTAATGTCAGCAATTAGCACTAAAGGCTTAAAATCTATTCGGATAATGCCAATGATTTAATTTTAGATGGCGGAAAAGAAAAAGGAAGGAGAACCAGAGGTAGAAGATGAATTTTCGGTTGAAAAAGTTTTAGATCGAAGAATGAGAAATGGAAAAGTAAGTTAGACAAAATATATCTATAATAATTATAATATTCAGATGGTCTAAAATAATACTATTTGTATATTACACCCATGCAACTTGCGTTTTGAGTAATTTTTTTTGATGCACCTCAGTTTTTGCTTGCAAAATATATCTACATGCCTTACTCATACTCAAAGCAAAGAAATTTCTGTATTGGTGTTAGCAAAATAACTGATTGCAAAGTTATGCAGATCAAATTCATAATTAAATATTATACCATTTCTATCTTTTCTCTGCCTCGGGTGTATTTTAAAATATTTAGCAATAGCCTTATTGTTTTTTGGTGTTTGTGTTGTTAAGTTGTATTGTTACATTTATATTCTTTTCTTTTAACAAAAATTGCGACCTATTTATATCAAGTATCAATATTATATAATAATCTCTAAAAAGTAGTATTTTCAAACAGAAATAAGTTAAGGAATATATATCTGAACTAAAATTACTATACCTTTTTGAGAGATACATAGTATTAATGTGAAACTTAATTGTCAACAAAATTTAGGCACTCTTATAGGTGGTGACAAAATTTTGTTTGTCCATTGGCTTTGTTTGCCTTAGTTCCAATTGTTTTAAAATTATATGTTGCTCAGTCATGCTCTTTGCTATGAAAATTCAATCATAAGAAAGCTAGATGTGTCTCACTTTATTGCTATAAATTAGCTAACTTAGAAGAAACTTTACCAGAGCTAATGTAAACAAATTTAAAAAAATCATTTTAAATAAATTTACGGTGCAGTTTCTGTTGCTAAAGATCCATTACCGTTGGGGTCTGACTGTTCAACAATAAACTTTGGTTTGGACAAAAGATTCTGTGTACCCTCTTTAATCAAAGACTTTTAAAATTAAAACACTTTCTTACAATTTCAGGTTGAATATTTTCTAAAATGGAAGGGATATAGTGATGAAGATAATACTTGGGAACCAGAGGAGAACCTTGATTGCCCTGATCTTATACAAGCTTTTGAGGATGCGAGAAAAAAGAAAGAAGCAGGTATATTATTTATGTATTAATTTTCTAAAGTAAATTTTTTTAACATTAACTCGATAAAAATATTTTTTTTTATCCAACTATTAATATAAAAAATGTGAAACTGAGTTTCAAAATTAATTATTAAAATGTATTTGTAGTAATGGATTTTGATGCAAGTTAATAGTATCTGAGGGTTATTGAGAAATCCGTATAATTTATTACCACTACATAGTAGTGTCTGACCGAAATTTCGGTTTCGGCCAAAAATCAAGTTTCGGCCGCAGTTTCGGTTTCGGTCGAATTTGGCCGAAACTTTTGCCGAAACCGAAACTGGTTTCAGAAGTTGTCATGTTATCAAAATTAAATGATTTTAGAGGAAACATAAATTGTATCCAAAGTTAAGTGTATCAAAACTCAACTGAGCTCAAATCAGTGGATTTTAGTTAAAATAGATTGATGATTTTTCTAAAACGACGAGAAGGGATCAAAAAGTAGCAAGTACAAAAAAGATACTCCTTGGTAACAAAAATAAATTAATACTGGAAAGCATAGCTTAGACATTTGCTATGTTAATAAAAATAATCTCCGATTCTCTTTGCTTTTTTTCTGAATGTAGTGATTTGTTTGCCTTCCTCGGCACGTTTTCTCTAAATTGTAGAAAAACCAAGTACGGGATTGTTAGCAAAAACCTCTGTTAAAAAAAAAATAACGGCGCATAATATTCAATACGATTGTGAGGCAACATAAGAGTAGTCTGCTCTGCCGTATTCCATTGCCATAAGGAGAATGTCCCAATTTTGAGTGAGAACGAGCACGGAAGACAAATATCATTGCAGTATATATTATTCGAATTCAACCTCATTTTTCCAAGAAAATGCTGTTAAATTCGAAACACTTTTTTAAGCGATCAAAGAATTACCATCCGATAGCTAATTCAAGGAACGGGCATTTTAAAAACATTTAGCTATTATCTGTAGATAAATTTGAAAAAGTTTGAAAAGAACATTTGTGTGTTAAAGGATATTATTTCTCTAATGACTTGATAGATAACGCGCCCTGGTTATGAACTGCTCGCTCCAGGCTATTCCAAACTCTTATAATATAATGTTGTTTGTAAAAAAAAATCTAAAATAAATCGAAAAAAAAAAAAAATCCCTCTGAGTTTCTTACGCCGGTTCTTCTCAGATCAGAGGCTTACATATCCAAACCGGTGAAAGTTTATTTGACAATCAACTAGAAAGTGTAATGCTTCTAAATTGAATAAAGATATTTGACTTTGACTTTCATATGGAGGTATTCAATCAACATTGACACAACTTTAACAACAATATCAACTTGACATTTCGAATATATTGTTGGACAAGTTATAAGAAGATTCGGAAAACTTTGTTGTCTCGTTTTGTAACAGTCGATGAAACATGATGATGGGTTATCCTTTTGGACCTGGAGACAAAACTGAAATGTTCTCAATTAAAACCACCATCCGCCAACCCGAAGAACTTTCATGCCATGGCATCGACTGCAAGGTTATGGCCTCAATATGTTGGGATTTAAGTGATATTATTATTTATTACCTAGAGCCGGGAACTACAATTAATTCCCTAGTTGCGAATGCCGTGTATGATAAAGAGTATTTAAGAGAAACATATGCAAGATAAAGTATGTATAGATATAAATATATATATATATGTAAAGATCGAAGTAAAGGATGCTGTCAAGTTCTTTTTGCAGGACTATGACAACTTTTTTAAAGATTGAAGCCTTGGAAAAAACGTTAGAGTTAGTGTGTAAGGGAATATGTAGAAAAATCAATAATTAAGTTATTAATACTTTTTTTTTTATTATATTCTATCTCATTCCCACTACTTTTTGATCCCTCCTTGAAACTACAAATACAAACCAGAGTATTAATTAGTAAGATCTCAAAACACCAATAGTAAGTTTTTAACGCAACAGTAACAATTAGAAATTTGTTAATTGATAACTGATATTTATTTCGCTAATAGAATATTATTTTAAAATATTTTTTTTAATTTTAATATTTTATTACATAAAAAAAGAAAAACAACTTAAATAAATTAATACCAGACCCTAATTACACTGTCTCCTTTTCATGTCTTAGTTTATGTAGAAAAATGGCTAAAAAGCACCAAATTTCAGTACTTTAAGAACTTTGGTACTCAACCACGTGAGTTTCGGTTTCGGTTTTGGCTGGAAAACCAGTTTCGGTCGGACTCTACTACGTAGTATAATACAAAGTCGCTTTATCTGTCCCTAGATCCCTATGTATGCTTAAATCTTTTAAAACAAGCAACTGATTTTGACGCAGTTTTTTAAAATTGATACAGTGATTAAAGAGGAAGGTTTATATGTATACATAATACTTCAGTGATCACCCTGCGGAGCCAGAGCGGGTCGCTATCATCATCATCATCGGCCTGTGTCCCCTAATACACCCCTACCTACTAGGGGGTTAGGACCGTATCCCACCCCTCTGGCCCAATGCGGGTTGGTGGGTGGACATGACATGGTGGTTTTACATGACCATCCGACATATGGATCGTCTTACTTTCCAGACAATTCGGTAATCGGCCCAAATTGTCCTAACTAACTAGGAAACAATTATGAAAATTTGTTGAGTCCCCACAGGATTCGAACCCACGACCTCCGGTTACTAAAGCACACGCCCATACCACTAGGCCATGGAGGCAGTTAAGCTCCGCAGTCGTTAGTAGTGTAATATATATCTACTATAATAGTATATAATAATCTGTGAAAAGTAAGATGATCCTTGCGTCAGTTAAGGATGTAAAATGTCATTCCACCCACCAACCTGCATTGGACCAGTTAATAATTTTCTGTAATCTATTCAATCATACAAATGGAGTTGCTCACATCTGTTAGTATATATTAGTTTTACATCCCTCTGTACTTCAAACATTAGAAACCATTATAATGATTAAACATACTAATGTAGGCATTCAATTGATGTGAACATTGTAAGACATGACCAAAAATAACGATATTTAGTTTGAACTGTCACTAAAGCAGTCGACTAATAACAACAGTTTTTCCACCATGTCTCATTGCTGTAATGGGCCTCTTTTACTACAATTCCCAATATAAATCCGGTAAATTATAGTGATATACTTTGTTTTAATTTTTGCAGAGGGAAAAACTAGTAAAACTGAAAAAGATCCCAAGAAGCGTAAGTCATCAGCTGCAACACCAGACTTGAAAGGTGCCAAGAAAACAAAAACTGATGACAAAAAAGCTTCTGGCTTTGATAGAGGCTTAGAGCCTGAAAAGATTATTGGTAAGCCGTAAAATAGTTTAAAAAAAAACAATATACGCATTAATTTTTTTTTGTATTTAATAACAACCAA
Source organism: Lamproptera curius (assembly GCA_029286875.1). Lineage (NCBI taxonomy): Eukaryota > Metazoa > Arthropoda > Insecta > Lepidoptera > Papilionidae > Lamproptera > Lamproptera curius. The sequence goes on along the minus strand of JAGSMT010000500.1, from coordinate 52,166 downwards.
TTTTACACTTATAAGATATTAAAATTGGTTATAACAACGTATAGCAACCTTATCATTTGTTATCATATATCTTTACATATCTATGTACATAATATTTATAGTAATTTTGTTTTACAATCATTTGATAATACTTTCATCGTAACAAATTTTATTAAGCTATAACATTTTTTCAATTTGACTCTAGGTGCAACAGACAGTAGTGGCGAATTGATGTTCCTAATGAAGTGGCAGGGAACGGATGAAGCTGATCTGGTGCCAGCTAAACAAGCAAATGTGCGCTGTCCACAAGTGGTCATACAGTTTTATGAGGAACGGCTTACTTGGCACACACCAACACCAGAAGAAACAAACAATGAAGACTAATCATAGTGTTCTTTATGCAGCTTTGTATAAAGTAATGCAATATTCCATTACAACTAATTGGTTGTTACAATTTATTCTAAACACACATTGTGATTTATTTTATAATCTAGATTCCCTTTAAACAGTGACTAGCATTAAATGGGTTTATATTTATGGAAAAAAATTCCAATATAAACTTGCTTTGTGTCATCCATAAAACTGAAAGAAAATAATGCAATAAAGAACATTGTTTTTTTTTTGTTGATATGTTCACAGACTACATACAATGCAATTAGGCCATAGATTTTACAAATTCGAATAGCATTTAGCAGAGTGAGTGATTATTTTGTGTCAGTTAATTGAAAGGGAAGTAAGCATCACAGTACTACTTAAGTGCATACAATAGCAGTACAAAATTTTTAACTTCAATTCAATGGTTTAGATATGTAAATGAAATTAAAGTTGACAAAAGACGACAGTAAGCTAATGTTGACGTTGTTTATATCACTTAAAAATGTTTGATTTACATAGACAAATGAATCAAAAATTTTACTATATATTAAAATTAAGATTAAAAATAACTAAATTTTTATTTATGTTCTATAGATTTATATTTTAATTCATAATCACGATAAGCAGCCTAAAAGCTAAAGAGAATTACAGTTGGTCTCTCTTTTATTACATCTTTGGTAATAAAAGAGAGATTAACCCAGCACCCTAGCTACCATTCTTTTCGGCTTCTTTTATTTCCTCTGGTAATCATGGCGCTTGCAGCTTCTAGTCCAACCAGTATCACCTAAATAGGAGTTTAAGCACAGAACTTCTAGCATCTTTGGCAAACCAAAGAAATATACTTCATTCATTTCATTCTTACATACTTTTTGGTGTAAGTTTCTCTTGTAAATTTGTATGAAATGACTTATTTAAAACATTAAATACTCATATTATCATTTAAGTCTAGAGATGTATAATTTTATTAAAAAAAATAATCTATGTTACCTAATCACCCTACATATAGTTATCATCACATAGATCTGTATACCACTTTTCATTCAGTTAATCATCGCCCTAAATAACTGAAAATACGTATAGCACAGCAATGGAGCCAGAACTTGCATTTTTTTATTGAAGTCTGATTACTAGAGTTGCCACGGATTTGCCAGTGATTTGACCGAGTTCCGGATGTTCGGCAACGCTGTGGGGCGAAGCGCCGAATATTCGGCCGCCGAACATTAAGAACAATAAAATTGTGTTTATAGCGGACGTTAGCAATACATACAAAATGCATACACAAGTCGCAACTGATCGTAACCACCATTCACCAACCTCACGTCGATTCCAGGGACGGGTCTTCCGAACAACTTCCACTCAGCGCATCTTCTCAGCACTGTTCTCGACTTCATCCTTCCAACGGCTGGTAGTTCTGCCTCGCGTGTACAGCCAGGCACCGGGCTCGATCCGAAACGCACAGGCGCCCGTCACGCCGCCTCAACACTCAGCATGCTAACCTCACTTAACATGGAGTTGCACTAAGCTAACAGTGACTATATAGAATACTATAATAGGAATATAACAGACACTATTTGTATATGACCGACGGAAAGAACGCTCGAGTGTAAGAGAGACGCAAGGCATGAACCGGTAAACATGCCCCTATGTCTCTCTTAAAGTTAAGCAGATTAACTGTGCACGAGTAAGTGAGAAGCGTGCATCTCACTTTCTACTATGGTTGCTTATGGAGAGCGTTACGTGAGCAGCGCTGTGACAGAGTTTTCCAGAGTGTAGGAGACACTATCTTAAACCAATTTATTAGAAGTTGTCACGTTAAAGTTGCTGATTACCGAATAGAAGGCAAATATTCGTAGTATGTTTACTAATTACAGCTAACACGATAATCTTGTTAATAGGAAGCTAACAAGTAGGTTATTCAGTTACCTCCTGTTTGCCATGGTAACCCCATTGGACACACCATAGGAGAACGGCCGACGTCCTCTTTAATACATTGAAGCGATAAGTTACGAATGAGACTGGTACAATTAGCATTCACTACAAAAAAAACTAAGATTGAGCCAAATGGAGAATTCTTGGAACCCTATGGCCCTAATAAGTGAAAACAGAAACATATCATCATTTAAGATAAGGAGATAAAGACATAACATTAAAAAACCCACACTTGAATGTGGTTGTGGTATTTTTGAGCTTCAAGCAAACAAACTTTTCTATGAATTGTCGAAAATGTTTTACAGTTTATCTTAAGATGCGATTAGTCCTTTAATCTAAGGTAAAACTGAACTGAGATCTAGCATTAGAAAAATATTTAAAGCTGGTAATTTGTCAAGAATTTCATCAACAAGATTAGGTCCGCCAAAGGTTGTGATATTTCATTTTCTGTAATCAATGAAACACTATTTCTCAAATAAAAGGTATTGGTATGTTGCGACAATGACTTATAGCATTTGGTAATTTATACTCAAATTTAATGTCAATTTGATAAGTTGGGTGGCTGAATAGATGAAAATGTCGGTATATTAATTTCATGTGAGGTGTTATTTCCTAATTGGTTACAACAATCCAGGCTGATCACCGAATTGCTGTGTGGTAAAATTATTTATGCGTCAGATGAGCATGTAATCAGTCCTGCGCTTGATTTCGCATCTGGTGTATAATTACTTTCACCGGATTGCAAGAGTAAAATGAGGTGGTTGAATTTTGTATTATAAATTAAAAGTACCAAGAAAATGTGCAAAAATGATCGATAAAAATTTTGTGAACTGATGACGGTGACCGTCATAACCCTTGCAATTCTCTTTATATACCGGTGAATTGGTTTTATATTTTTATAAAATTTGGTTATAACTGCAAAAGTATATTCATGTTTTTGGCATTTATCATTTATTTTTAATTATGTATGGACTTATCATTACTACTTATATTTTAGCCGAATTATAGATAGAATTAATATTATCAAAGTCTTACGTCAAATTAAATTGATATGAAAAAGTTGGTGCGCCAAAACGCATTCTTTTCTAGCGCTGTTAATATTTAACATTGGACTTTGTTTAAGTTCATTCTATCCAATTAAGCAATGTGTAAAAATTATGCATTTAAGTTATTTATTTCTCTTAAGTTGATTTTATTAGTTTCGATTATATATTATTAAGAGGAATATGTTATATAAGATTAATTATATAGAGATGGCAGTATGTACTAGAAATGTACAAAATTTTCTTTTGTAGCCATCTTACTTAGGTCAGTTTGTCATGTCTAGTAATGTTACGTATTATGAAATCGTGACTAATAATATTGATTTAATTCATAATGTATGCGTAATCATTGTATAAAATTAAGGTTGTGCTTTTATTGCAAATAAAATAAGTTTTGTCTGGTAACACTAATAGTCCCAACAAAAAATAAACAATCAAATGAATAGAAACACTGAACGTTTTAGAGACACAATTTCTAAGAAACTTTAATATGAGTTAATGGTTTAATTATAGAAGTATTAGTCATCAATAGTCGGTAGCGGCTATATACTTCTTTGTAAATATATTCTTCGGATTTTATACATATTCAACATCATGTAAGTGTCTGATGATTACTTACACCCTTATTTATTTCTTATAATTTTATAATAATTTTATTACTTTCAAGCGTTAATTAACAAAAGCGTAAATTACAAGCGGAATTACAATTTAGTGAAAAAACCTATAAAGTAATAACAGTTAAAGTGACATGAGTTTTTGGTTTTACTCTCAAAACGCTTAAGGGTTGTTGGTATTGATTACATTTTGGCTATTTCTGATTTGTATGTAAATATAAATATTCAGAAAAAAAATGCACAACATAATTTTTATGGCCATACAAACATACGTAAATAAAAAACTTTATGGTTCTATTACTTTTTGAAACTTAACAATATTTCAGTATCAGATATTGCATTATTTCAATAATTTTATGTATAGCAAAGCAATAGCAAATGGTTTGTCTGCTCTGCCTTGGAGCCAAATTGAAATGAAATAGTGCAATGGGTATTTATAATTCTAGTATAGGTAGCCCAGATAGAATTATAATTTTTCAACACTTTACATTAAATAAAGTTTGGATGCTTGAGATAAGTTGAGAGATAAGCAATGTATCATCTGGTGAAAAACAAGTTATGTTTTGTTAAATTCTGTTCTGTTGAAGTCCTTTTATAAATAATAATTTCTTATTTATATACCACATTAAAACAAATGGTTGCAGATGCAAATCAAATGCTTCATAGTTCAGATTAATATGGAAAAAGTCTGACCTCAACATAATTATACCAGAGACAGTTGTTTCTAGGATGTTATAAGATTTCTTTTTGATAATTGAGTAATATTGTTTGAGTAGTCTAAAATGTTATTAGAAGAAGAATAAAAAAGGCAATAGCTATTTACCTTCATTTAATTAAAAATTACTGCTACAGTAGCTATGCTAGAAAATATTTTTACATGTCAAAAATATGGATTAATTATAATTGCATTTTTGTTATTACTTGTAAGTAATAAGCTATATATATCATTTCATATCTCTTGATGCATATGACACATTGAAACACTTTAAATGGAGTCAAAATTTTTCTTGCATCTAGAACTGCTTTACAGGACAAAAGGAACCACTGGTACTACCTAGTTGGTCCTTTTAAAAAAAGTTTATATCTTTAATAAAATTAAATATAGAAAGCATAACTAAAAATATAAAAGAATAGCTTTTTAATAAGTATAAATAAATAGTTTCACTGTTACTACTTAACCCCAGCACCTGTGTGTTGATCCTGTTTAGCATTATCATCTTTGCATTTTATGTTATCCCAGCCCTCTACCTTACATACAGTTTTTATGTTAACTTATATCGGAGCCCAAATATATAATACCGTCCACACATTGGTGATTAAAGATTTGTACTAAATATATGAGACCAAAAACAATATTTGGCAAAAATTTTTCCATAACTATAATTGAATGATAAATTTTTTGCTTTTGTTTCAGTACAACAAAATGCTGGAGATCGAAGGAGATAATCTTGGTGTGAAGCATAAACGCTTCAATGAATTGGTAAAAGAAGCAATTATTGACAATAATCCATTAGATAGTAGTTGTCTTAACGATGACAGTAATGACCTTATGAACCTGGTCTGTATCGATGTTGCAAATAAGAATAAAAATACAGATTTCATTTTAAAAGTGTTGACTGTGATGACATGTTATATGTTACAAGAGCACTTAAAAACTGTAGCTGGCTGATCTCAGACGATAAATATTCGGACGTTATCAATCCTGAATACCTCAGTAGTGAACTGTATCCACGCATGCAGGCAAAGGCTATTACGAGTTTTAAAGAAGCTTTGCGTACTCACATTAGAAATGAGTTACGAGCTGAAGAATTCATAAAGAGTGAGCCTATAGATTTAGAAGCTGCAAAGTGGTTACCAAAATGCTCGATAGAATTTGTTGAAAAGAATTTTAGTAAATATATTACCCCAAAACATCAAAAAACCCCTTATATAGTAATTAAACGTCTTTGTGAAAAGTCTATAATATTCCTTGAACTGTACGTGAAAGCTGCAATGTACGATAAAAAAGAAATTTTAGAAAAAACCCTATTCTTAATACATCGGGACATAAATAAATATTTGGATATTGTGGAATCGCAACAATCGTTTTACTATCCGCGTTTGGTAAAAGAGCTACGAAACTTCTAATGACCAAGTGTCCTCAACGAATCATTCATAATTTCAAAGATTACTGCGATTGTATACATGTTTCTACTTTCGTCAAATGTCTGAAGAAACATGATATAAAAGATTTTCTGTATAAACAAGCTGCGACTGCAATTAAAGAAAATACTGAACTAGGAATTTTCTTCTACAACTCAATTAATTGGAACCTTTTTCTGGATGCAATGGATAAAAATGAAATGCTTCAGTTTATTGAGACAGTGTTTATTAACGAATTGGAGCAGGGAGGCGAACAGGAGACAAATGACATACGTAGTGCAACAAAATGTATGCGACTTTCTCAAACTCATACCCCGGTATATTATTGGTATCAGTTCTTCTCGTTTGAAGTTACCTTTCCTAAACTCAAAGGTATGATAGGTCCTGACACGCATGATTATGATAAAGGACAAATAATTGAGATTATAATAAAGTCAACGAAAGGTAACTTAACGCATGCAAAGTCAATACTACAATACTTTCAAGATAAGCATATGAGCTCCTCATTGAATTTCAAAACCCAATTTGTTAATAGCTTTATAACATCATTTAAAACACAGGATCTTGACAAGCTAAGTTGGACAATCCTTGGTGAAATTATTAACTCCATGGACATATTCAATAATTTAGAATCAAGTTCTACGATAATAGAAGCTATAATATCATACAAACTCCTTCATAATGAGACTATATCTATTGATTTAGAAAATGCATTTGGTTTCAATACATTGAAAACACTTCAAGACAAACTAAACACGAAAGAGAAAGAATTAATATTTAATTATCTGTTGCAATTAATTTTGAAAAAGATCGAACGGTCAAAAACTGATAATGCAAAAGAATTAGAGAGTTATGTTGATTTATTACAATCAATGTTGATATTGCTCAAAGACTGGAATAGGAACATTATTGATTATCCATTACTATTGGAGAAAATTAAACAATTATTAGAATTAAAGCGCAATCATTCTTACGTTCATAATCTTTCGTCTTTGTATAACGTTGAGAAGTCATGGCGAAAGTATTTGTTCAATGAATCCATTCTTTTATCTCTCACAGGAGAAACGTGCTTGAATTCTTTAAAACACGACACAAATTTGTTAAAACTCTATAAAAAAGAAATAGAGTCTATGATTCTAAAGAATTCTTTATCGTCTAAAAGGTTGCATTGGAAAATAAGACTTTATTGGCAGAAATCAATATGTAAAGATTGGACAGAAATGTATTTAAGTAAACTTGGAGAGACTGATGCAGGTCTTGATGCTGTAACTACGGGACTGTGTTTCTTGCTACCAAATTCTCAGCTTGTAGATATTTTGAAACAATACGCTCCAATTAATGCAACGATCGATCTGAATGAGATAGAAGAACACGAGCTTAGTCTTCAGAGAAACTTTGCTAAGAATATGCATAGGTCTCGACCTCAACCATCGATTGAAAGCATGTTGTGGTACGCAAAAGGAGACTATCTGCAGTACGCTCTGCCCTCACTTATGGCAATATGTTATAACAAAAGCTCGATGCAGTTCCATAAATCATTGCCCCAAATACTGGATGCTCCAGTTTCTTTACAGAAACATGGAGTTCGCTTTACTTTTACAAAATTACCACCCGAAGTACTGAAGGAAACCTTTAGAGAATTATGGAAACGGACTGAAAATAAAACGATCCGAAACGACATTTTCCTCAACACACGTAAGTTACTGTGTAAAGAGAAGAACACTTTAAAAATATTGGATACATGGAATTTACTAGAAATGTTTATTAACAATCTATCGTTTGAAGAGAACAAATCAATATACAAGCTTCTATACAGTATAAAAGATTTGCCGCAAAGCATAAAACCAAACTACTTGATGAAAGCTTACAGTTTTTTGAAAACGTTAATTGTCCATGACAAAAATTCATACAGCGCAAACGAGTGGGATATCAGAATAATTGCGCGACAAACGAGAGACGTCATGGAGTTGCTGCCGTCACAGTTTGTTGCCGATTTGATTACAGAATTGATAGCCGAAGACTTGTACAGAGTAAAAGTAGTTGAATCAGATATACAAATTGTGTCATCCTATTTACTGTGCAATGAGGATGAAGAAAGCGAAACGAGAAAATATGACGAATTTTTTGCACCTATACAACAGCGTATGATTAAACTGTGGAACCATTGCGAGAATGGAGTGTACATCGCCAAATATAACTTCAGCCTATTAGTTTCTAACTTAATACCGATATCGAAACATTTACAATTGGCAAGCGCATGTTTAAACCTGTAAAAATGTTCTCGAAGATTCAATCCGAAATGGAGAAGTCATTACCATTATCAGAAAACTATATTCTGACAAGGGTATGGCAACTCGGTACGCATTTTGTCAAATTGCTAGAGAAACATGAAACAATCGTTTGGGAAAATGCAACATTACATTTAGCACCAGAATTTGGACTAGTATGTCAGGGTATTTAAGAAACGACACGAAATCTTATTTTCCTTGTATATACGTCTTGTTTGCTAATGTCATAGGATTTTTCAGAAAAATATTGTCAGATAACGCGCAATATGAACTTTACAAATCCTTTTTGCGTAATGAAGATTTTATCGCTGGGTATTTAGCAACTATAAAACTAATCGATTTTATTCGAAATCATGATGATGTCGATAAATTAAAAGAGAATACGATCACATCCTTCTATAGAAGTACGCATGCATTTTTACAAATCTTTTGAGAGACATCGTCCTTATTTATTCGGTGTATCATGAATTACAATAACAGAAAATGCGTTTCCTAATAAGTATTTTTGATTTTTTTTATTTTTACTCCATTTTTTATTCAAATTAAGTAAATAAGTTTATTTTAGCATTAGAGTAATATAGTTTGTATTTAATATTATATATAATATAGTATTATTATAATATATATATATCAGTGTTAAGTATGTATTATTACGTTAAAAAAAATTGTACTCAACCAAATTCATACTATAAGTAGAGTTATAGTATGATGAGTTTGTGATAACAACTGTCATTTAGAGTTATACACATACATCTTACATTATTTAATTAATTGTAATAATAATTTATTAACATTAAGAAATGTTATTGATGTAAAGGTTTTTTAAACATTAGTATTATAATGTTTAATGCTTAAATGTATTTTAATATCGCTATGTGTTATATGTTGATTTTAATAAATATTATATTGAACTTTAACAATTCATACTTACAGTTTGAAGTTTGGTTTTGAAATAAAAGTCAGGTCAAAGGCTTAAGTGGAATGCTGGTCGAATGAGAATTTATTACCTATTTTTTAAATGACGCATGCGTCGGATGAATATGAAAAAAATCTGTCTCGGTTGGTTGACAAGAAATATCTTTGGTTGTCGACTTAGGAGCCATGCCTTCTACTCTTTTGGTTTGTATACCTATACAAACCAAAAGAGTAATTCATCTGACCTCAGATGCCAGTCGATCTGCGTAAATACTTGTAAATATGGTAAATCGGGATGGATTAAAAGCCGAAAATATCTCGTTAATCGTCAAATGTTGTAAAAGTGGTGTTAAATAATAACCCATTTTTTATCAAATCAATCACCTTTTTAATTATGTTACAACTTAATATTTAATTTGTTATATAAAAATATAAGAAAAGAAAAATCATACCAATACTCTGTCATAAAAGCGAATTGAGTAAAACGGCTATTACTTAGTCCTTTATCTTTTCAAGCTCAGTTTTAGATAGATGACTCCTTCATACTGCATTTAAATTACGTGTCATTAAAAACTCCTTGGTATGCTGTTAATATGAATAGGATCTACCTAACAAAACCTAATATTAAACACTAAGGGCGCCAGATGGAAACGTTTCCCAGTCTTATTTTAGCGGAGATCCCATTAGTTTGAAACATTTTTTTCTACTTTATAAAATAATGCGAGTAATTTAAGAAAATGCTGAACACTTCAACATCAATAAGATATTTAGCCGCTGTAGCTAATCAAGTATTGTTTTATGAGGATATTATATGCGAGACCCTTTTATTTACATCAACTGTACTTTGACTTATCTGAAAAAAATTGATGCCGTAAGGTTTGAGGAGAGAAAAGTATTGTATTTAGTAGTATGCGGATTATGGCGTTATACAAACGAAAAATTATTGGTATTGATAATATAGCTAAGTTTTCGGGTACCACCTCCACCCCTTAGGTACTTCTTGATATTACTATTGAGCTTGTCTTTATCATAGTCTCGAGGATAATTTTATTTGAGGTTCCAATTCAGTCTTCTGTAAGGACCCTAATTCAATAGGCCAGATGTGCATAATTTACATTCTGAATAATTACAAAAAAAAAAAAAAATAAATGATTAATTCGAAGATGGAGAAGGCAAGCAAAATGTAACCTACAAGTAATTTATCGTGATAAAGTTGATAGCAGGATTACACATTACCAAGACATTCGAATTCTGAAAATATGATGATAAATAACTTATTTATATTATTAACTCTGTATTTTTTGGTAAAAGCTGAGCAAAAATGAACATTTAAAAAATACTAATTGGTATTTTATTTGTTGTATTGGTATTTTTATGCGATTTTTTCAAAAATACTTAAAGGCGTATGTTATCTATTACATTGTGAAAAGTTAAAAAAAGAAATTATGTTAAGTCACACAAGAGGGCGCTTTGTGCTGAAGTTTGAGATTATGTTCCAGCACGGGAAAGTTGTAAATAGTTTTTAGCAAAATTTCGTCTTAACGTGTTAAAAATACTGAGATTAATAAAACGTAATTAAATTCTAATCAGTGAGTGTTAAAAGTGATGGTAAAACATGAACTCTGTGCCTTATAAAACAAAATAGCTCTCATCGCAAACTATACCCCAACGCCATTTTGAGGCGAAATTTTGTATTGTAAGTGCCAAGTATTTTGCAATATTTTCCATTTTTTACTAATTTAGGGCACGTTATCGATTAATATCGTTTGTAGTGGATGTGAAAGTCAGAAGTGCGTTTACAAATAGTTTGTTAAGCATATAATATGTGACGGTCATCGGGAGTGTGGATACATAGAGGTGGGTTGGTGCGACGTCTATCTGGAGCATTTAATTAGATTAAACACATTTGCACCGCAATTGTCAGTATTTACTCGTTTGCTGGTAATATATTTGACGTTTTTGAAAGCAGACGATGGGACACACAGATTGCTGCTAACATGGCGTGGTCAATGTTATCGGTGGCGTTTCCGATTGTTTCAGATAGCGAGTAGCGCGGAGGATGGCACGGGACGGCGGGAGCGTTCTAATTAACTGACGGACGCCGCCGGCTCACAGCTGGCGCAAGCAGTACGTTATTTCATTGCTATTTGCTAAGAATCCCTGTTTGTTTTCATGAATCTCTCAAACAATAATGTGCTACAGTAATTACACTGTCCAATAAGCAGATGTAATTAGACGATCGTTAATAACCATCAAATAATGTCACACTCATTTTTCTAATCAAAATGCTGTCAATGCCTGTTATCTAACAGCTGTTCTACAAAGAGTCTTAACTCATTATAATGTTATGAAACCACTAAAAGGTATTAAATTGGGTAATCTAATAGGAAAAAATGCATACAAGGTTACAAAGTATGAAATCACATTCTTTAGTTGTATTTGGATTTAATGTTGTCTAATATTTCTGAGGGACTCAAAATTAATAGTTGTTTAATTTACAAATAGAATTAAACATTTATCTCCCTAAATTATTTAAAAGTCAAACATCTGAATGTTTTATTTCATGGTCTATTATTGATAAAAAATATTAATTACATTTTAATTCTATTTAAGGTTTATCTTATAAATAAAAATAAATGTACAGCTTCTAGAGCATTAATTGATTATGTAAACATAAAAAATCACTGATCATTTAACTGTTCATATGTTTTATTTCTATTAAATAACTTATACTGTAAAAGATAATTCAATGCAGTAATAGCAGAAATTGTAATTATCTTACATATATAAATCTTTCTTTTACTTAGATAACATATTTTTAAATATAAGTTACTGTTATCAATTATTATACATTTTATCCAAAATTGTAAACAAATTTACTCTAAAATGTTTCTTCTTTTGTTATATTTATTTACTTTGCAAAATACACATACGTGGGAATAATTTTTGTTAAAAATTGGTCCTTTGTGTTGTAGAGAAATAGAAATTTATAATACCACTAAAAATGTTTTGTACTATTGAAGTAAGATTTTATTGAGATAAGTTGCTAATAACAACTTAATTATTAGTATGACATTGCTTAAGTAACCAAAAAAAAACATTATAAATCTGTGTATATAATTTTTGAAGTTTGAGTATGACAAAAACAAGGCAATGCTAGGATTGTAGAGTACAACAAAAAGATTTAGTCTTTTTTAGAGGATAGATATGTGGATCTTCTGCCAAATAATACATGGAATTCATGTCGAATAGTGTAAGGATAAACCTTATAACTGCTAAAAGAGCCTCTGTGCCTTATAAACTTGCTACATAAACTTGAGATTGTGGGTTCAAATCTGCACAGAAACAACTTTGTGTTATAGTAGTTTTCTGGTTGGTTAGGACAATTTGGGCTTGTCACCCAATTGTTTAAATAGTAAGTTGATCTTTGTCTGATGGGCATGTAAAAAGTGGGTCCACCCACCCACCTCTCAGCATCAGACCAGTGGACCAGTGGGGAGTTGGTCTAAAACTCCCTAATGGAAAAAGCGTGCATTAGAGGAGTCCTATGCGCAGTAAACTAAGTCAGGCTTATGATGATGATGTACCACAAGTATAGCTATTACTGTTTAAGCATTGTGTGGGAATTATAGTGGACTGATTTATTTGAATACACACCATACAGATCACCATTAATATCACTTTTCTTTGTTTTTATTTAACTGACTTAAACAAGTACTTTGGGGCCTTGTTATAGCTTATGGCAAAGTTTTATGCCGAAATAACCTTATGTGTCATCATATCTATAGATGTTTTTTAAATAATATATATGATTGTGGTTTAAACTTAACTATGCAAAACACATGTACTGCTTTTAAGAGAATTAAGTTATAAAAGATTTATGTAAATAGTTGGTAAAAATTTACTTCCATTATTGATTATCACCATCAAATATTGCAATTATTTTCTTACATTAGGTTCAAACATTTTTCTACCATGAAACTAAGTTTTTGGGCTTTGTTTACATAAATTCTCAATATTATTGCCTTTGGTATAAAATGAGATTTACACATTGAAAAATTTGCAGTATGTATTTAAAGACTTTTTACTGTAGATTTAACTAACTGCAGCCTAGCGGTATGTTAGTTTTATAAAACCAGCTCCGACTAAATAACTTTTGATTGTTGTTTAGTTGGTTAGACCAATCCAGGGTGATCATGTCATACCCTATAAAGTATTATTTGTCATTGATCTCATTAATGTCATTAATCAGTTCAGTTAATCAGAGTTTTAATGGGAAGGAAGATGAGTACGACTGTGTCAGTGTGTCAGAGCATACATTTGAGCACTGTAGTTTATCTTGTATGTTGTTTTTATAATAGTTGATCAGTAATATAGCCCGGCCGCCATAGTTGTAATCGGTTCGGTGGACATCAATCAGTTAATGACTGTAAATTTGAAACTTACATTTTTTTTGTCAAAAACCGAAATTCGCTAACGGTAGTTGCAATGGCATTTACAATAAAAATTTTGTTTAATTTGACACTTTACAGACCATATGACACTTCCAATAATTTGCTATCATAACCTAATTGATTACAGATAAGAATGCCGCGTCCGGGCAGCCTGAAGGACCCGGACATTGCGGAGTTATTCAGTAAACATGACCCGGAGAAGATCTTTGAAGATTTGCGGGAGATTGGCCATGGTTCATTTGGCGCAGTCTACTACGCCCGCTGCAATCTCACCAAAGAGATTGTGGCAATCAAGAAGATGTCTTATCTGGAAACAGAGTGAGGAGAAGTGGCAGGATATACTAAAAGAAATAAAGTAAGACATATTGTTTTGTTATCTTCTTTTATTTATAATTATTTTATACAGTCATGGTTTACTTGATAGGCAAGGAAACATCATGTCACCTTGTGGATTATAATAGAATGTAAATAATCTGTGACTAAAAGTTTTGATAAGTGATCTGCCGTTGGTCTTTTTTCGCTTAACAATTTTGTATTAATAATAATATAGTTTGTATTGATTGTATTTTAATAATTCCATAGTTTATTATCATTATTTATTTTTCTCTTTTTAAATTCTTCCTCGAAGCTATCTTTTTCATAAGGTTCCTAGCAACTCAATTTTATCCGAGTATTGTTATTTAGTTAACATACCTTTTTTTTATAGATTTCTGAAGCAGCTGGACCATCCAAATACAATAGAATACAAGGGATGCTATAAGCGTGAGCATACAGCATGGCTTGTAATGGAGTATTGTGTCGGTTCTGCCTCCGATATTATTGAGGTTTGTAATATGTTTTTTGCTATTATTATTAGAAATATTTTCATTTAAGTAGTTTAAAAACCCTTTCTTGATACCATCATCTGTTATACATATTAAAACTGGTTTTGTAATTACTAGTGTTTTTCCGTATATTGTAACAAACAATTTAACTAAAATATTTTGCTAATTAAGTAAACTTCAGATTATGAATAGAAAACTATTGCTTACTTAACTCAGGAATATAACATGATTACTTAACACTGGAATTTTGTATGGCGCTCCATGTAATACAGCAAAATAAGAGGAAATATGTATGTTAAATTTGTTTTATTCAATTTTGCGGCCCTAAATTGTTTTATTACTAATGAATATTACATACTCCCTGAACACTTACATTGCAGATTAATGTAAACATTTACCGCTATGAAATCCAAAATGTATGTTTTATTCCATAGTGAGTAGTAGTTGAGTTAATTTTCACTTATTATTCAGACATTCAATCTATGCTATGTTTCTTTTATATTTAGAAATATTTTTACATAAATAGCAATAATATATTGCTAATAGTTTATATTCTACAAGCTTGTTTCTATATAAAAGGCCAACACGGTCAATATACCAAATGATACTCCTGTCTCATGTCCATAATCCGTGAAAAGGGAGCAAAATTTAAATTAATGCGACAAAATCTATAAAACACTTTTTATTAGATCACAATGTTTAAGATCGATTTCGTTGATAGATCTTAATTTTATAATTCTGTTATTATTGCACTCGTACAATGTCATCGCACTTGAAAGTTTTGAAAACTGTGAGATCATTAATTTCTACGAATTATGAACGTATACTTTGAAGCGTCATTAAGTTGATGTTTGAGTCATCCGGATTTTCGTCAGTAATATTAAGATAAGGGGGTTTACGCGTAATTTTTCTCAGTGTTATCGATTGATTCGCACGCGTTGATTAATTTTAATACAAGTGCAAGTCGCCGAAAAAGAGTTATTCATAGATAACGTTCTCTATTGTTCAAAACTTTGTATGAAAATAATTATTAGCCCTATGTACGACAGACATTTTTGCGTAAAAATTCGTAAATATTTAATCATAAGTTCAAATGTAGTGTAGGTTTTTAGGACGATTAATGTTTTAATTTTCCGTAACGAAGGGTAATATCAAGTTGTCGAAATACGTGGTTTATGTGTAAATTTACTTCCTTGTGTTTGTAGTTCAAACGCACTATTTATTAGGTTCTTTATATTGTAAAATGTCGGTAATTTTGCGTCTTAAAATACCTAAAATCGTCTTCTAGTGAAATGGAAAATATAGATAAACAATGAATCGATGCGGCCTTATTGTATATTGACGTGTTTCTGAATAATAAAAATATTCTATAGGACTGTTTTAAAACTTGAATGAAGTTATAATTTAGGATAATATATATATATTTAAAATGTAATTAAAATATAAAATTATCATTTATAAAATAGAAGTACAATATATATTTCTGTCGGTTAGAGACGCAAATGTATGAAAAAACATTTGCGTCTCTAACCGACAGAGCAAGAAATTCGACTTTGTATTTGATAGCCGACGTTTCATTACGACATTTGTGAAATGATTTAAACCGGCACGACAAAGAAAGAAGGTTCACATTCAGACCGCGCAGAAACAAAACGTTAAAGCTACAAAACGTTGTACACTTGTTAAATTCTGACGTATTTCAAAGAAAAGCTAAGATAAGAAAATTTATCTAGCCCAAATATTTTGACAACCACCCGTCAGATGAGGCGGCACATTCAAAATGAAAAACTTCACATAGTATATACTATCAGTTGCATTGAATGGGTGAGCGGCCGTGAGAAAGCATAGCACTTGTACAACGGTCGCTTTAATGGCGTTTTAAGGAAATCTTCACATTGTCACGGACCTTCCCACGCCAGTGAAAGTACATGCGCCACTGATAATGATATTAGCACTGATTTCACTGCATAATTGGCCGTTTTCGTTTAAAGCTGCGTACACACTAGAGGTAGTAGGTGCCCCTTTTACAGGGGAGATACCACCGCGGTGCCTATTTCTGCCGCAAAGCAGTGGTGTGAAAACACTAATGTTTTCCGGTTTGAAGGGCACCGTAGCCAGCGTATTTATCGGAGAAACGAGACGTAACCTTCAGTGTTTTACGGTAGGCAGCGCGTTGGTATAACCGGTGTTCACGGGGCTTCGGTGACCACTTTCCATCAGGTAGCCTGAATGCACGTCTGCCTTTGTTTGCGATGAAAAAATACAACTCGTGTCAAATACAAATGACATGTAGCTACGTAACTCGTGATCATTTTGTATTTTATAAATTATTTATTTCGCCAATACGGACGTATCACATTTATGATATGACATCAGTGATACAAGTTCCAAATCTTGATTGGCCTGGGTACAAGTGCCGAACCTGTAAACTCACTTTTTCACCATATTGTGATACTAAATATTCTACGAATACTACAATGGCGAAACTAACTTAATCGTAAAATTTTAATGTAGTGTACGCTAATTCGTTACCATCAATTACCTAAAACCATAACCACGAATAATTTAATATTTAATTTTTGGGTGCCATTATTTATATCAGGTACAGAAGACCATACCTTTAGGCACACAGGATCTTGAATCTTTGTATGCTTCCACAAAATACAAGGAACAAAAACGAGTTCGGCTCATTATATTTATGGACCCCGTGATATAACGAGCCGTACTACTAACTAGATCTTAGTAAGATTATTACTAAACGGCCATTGGTACGTTTTGCAGTCATGACATTTTTTTAACAAATATTACAGATTCAATTTGGCTAAGGTTTATTGTGTGTAATATATAAAATGCTCCAAATTTTTTCATTATCACTTTTGGTTTTTCGACATGTAAAAGTTTATAGTTGAATCGATCGATCGAATGAAAGATTTATCGGCTGTTATCGTGAGTTTTGTACGAATTTTTGTCGAAGATTTTTATATGCTCTTGTTGATAGTAAAGCTCGTTTAGATTCATATCATCTGTTTTAATTAAAGAATACTCTCCTAGTACTATCTTATAGCTAAAATAAAGATACTTAATAACTCTATTACTGTGGCAACTGAACTATTAAACGCTTTGGAATGTCTATATTCACAAAGATGTTAGCGTCTATATTCACAAAGATTCGTCAAAGTTTTGTTTTATTTCGATAGACAAATTCCAATAGTTATTTCTGACATCTGACCCTAAAATCCCTAATAATAAAAATTGTCTATAACAAAAAAAAACCGTAAACTTTTCTTTGCCTTTGTTCACAAGGATGAAGATATATATTTGGTAAGTTTACCACTCGAACATGACAGAGAAAGCCCACCTGCGAATGCGTTTAACACGTAAATAACGCTGACGATGATTCAGGTGCACAAGCGACCGCTTCGCGAGGAGGAGATCGCTGCTATATGCGAGGGGGTCGTCTGCGGCCTGTCGTACCTGCACAGCCTGGGCAGGATCCATCGGGACATCAAGGCAGGGAACATCCTGCTCACGGAGAACGGCACGGTGAAGCTGGCGGACTTTGGCAGCGCCAGCATCAAGTGTCCCGCGAACAGCTTCGTCGGCACGCCGTATTGGATGGCCCCCGAGGTGATACTGGCGATGGACGAGGGCCAGTATGATGGCAAGGTATGTACCAATTTCAGTTAATATCGCCTTTTTGGATCTCTTAATTACATACTTCTCAAGCAACTGGGTGATCAGACAAGATTTTAGCATATAAGATAGAGACGATCATACCATACTGTTTTCCTGTTGGATTTAAACCCTGTTTATTAAGCAACTATGCCACTAAAGCATATTAATTAATAGATAAAACTATTCCATTACATCAAAAGTGTATCGTGCAAAATGTATTCCAGCAAACAACATGTTTCTAAAGCACTCATTAAAAACTAGGCTGCAATTTTACGTTTTGAACAATTTTTTTTAAATAAAGTAATTGAATACCTTAATCATGAATGACACATCAAGAAATAAATGTTTATATATCTATTATCATAATACCAAATTCTAATAATCATATTTTACTTGCAGGTGGATGTCTGGTCTCTCGGTATAACATGTATTGAATTGGCAGAAAGGAAACCACCGTACTTTAACATGAATGCTATGTCAGCTTTATATCATATTGCTCAGAACGACTCGCCAACACTACAAGTAAGTAATAATAAAAAATAAACATATAAGTAAATTAAAAAAATATAATATAACCAAGTTTGAATTATGGAAAAGTAATGAGTTAGTGAAACAACTATTTATGAAAATTGCACGTCTTGCAAAAATAACTATGTGTACAGAACATAAATGAAAGTTTCTTTACATTCATTTAAAAACGGAACTTTAAAAAGTCTAGCCATCAGCAATCCTATTATTTTGCTTTAGGCGCCCGAGTGGACGGATACGTTTCGCTACTTCGTCGAGGCCTGCCTCCAGAAGAACCCTCAAGACCGGCCCTCTTCTACCAAGCTGCTGACCCATCCTTACATCACACGGCCCCGATCGCCCAATGTCTTGGTGGACCTAATACAGAGGACGAAGGCTGCCGTTAGAGATTTAGACAATCTCAGCTATAGAAAGATGAAGAAGATATTGATGGTCGATGCGGACAACGAGAGCGCGTTTGGTACGTCATATTTGTGATACTGATATCTCAATAATATGAGCATTAGCCACCATTCGAGCCAAATAAGAAATGTAATTAATCAATTGAAATTGGTTAATGCATTGCAATAAAATGTGGTACATCCAACATCTATGTTGTGAATAAAATCGAAATGGCAATCGCTAAGCGACAGTCCACCAATGACATCGCCTATCGTTGACAATATGACGCGACTTCGTCGCTATTATTATTCTCTGCCTTATTACATTACACTATTACTATCAGAATAGTATTAGATATTTCGGAGAATAATTAAGAACGAATGAATAATGGCTTCACAAACCATATATTTAATTAAATTAAATTTAGGTAATACGCGTTTATATAGGAATTCTCACATTTCTAGACGCACAAAAAATCCAAAAGAAACATAGGTTGGTTGGGAAAAGGGAACACGGAGGGCTCGTAAAATTTGTGTCGTCTTATTTTCGTAATCTACGTGTTAAAACAAGCTCTATGAATGCATAAGATTATATAAAATAAAGAAGAGAGAATAGATGGAAAGATAGAAATAAAAATAAATATATAATTATATAGAAAATATATTGTATTTAATATATTTCCATATAAGTAATAAGTTTCCATAGTATGTAAGTGAGGGTTAAAATATCATAAAATTCATCTGACGTAATTTATGGATGGCTCCATTGTATAAATGTGATAAAGTGTTTATTAAACTTCCCTTCCCTTTTTATTTAATAAACAGGTGATAGTGAAGAGACTGCAGAAGAGCGATCCGGCGGAGACAGCTCCAAATCCAACTCTGCCACTTCGGAGCACAGTGTCGCAGGAGCTTCGAGCCAAAGCTCATCGTCAGGTAGTCTTCGCAGAAGGCCTCATCCGGTTAGTACCAATTTTCTATCAATTAACCTTTAGAAATATTCTTATAGAATTCATTGGATTATGCTACTGTTAAAAATCAATAATGTATTATTGAAAATATAATAATTTAAATATTATTTAAAAAATACTATTAAGGGGTTTTACTGCGCTTATTTACATTTCAACTGCCACTGGTTCTGTATGATGATCTTTAGTCTGTCCCGTGACCACAGTCTATGGAAAGTGAACGATACGTCGGCACATTTGTGTAAATAAAAGAATTAAGTATAATAATAATATATCTCATTATATTTATTTGAAGGTAATAAATGTAAAGTAGTAATAGGGTTTTAGTTACTTATTTGTACGTAAGTGCAATATATCAATATCTGAAATTTATTAAACTACTGCAGTTGCTTGTAAACTTTCGTAAATAATTAGTAGGTGTTATAAATTGTTCATGCGTATTTAATCCAAAAAGAAACTTAATTTTTCCAAAGGTATGGATTGTATCACCTAAATGGCTCCTACAACCTTATAAAAATTGTAATTATGCTTGTTTGCATACTATATTGTCAGGAAAGGAAAGTCTGTAATATTTTTTTGGGGTTGTTGTTTTATTTTTAATTCGCAATATACTTTACAAACTGATGATTTAGAAATTAATTTTGTGCTGCTTGTGTTATAATGTTAAAACAAATGTATCCATTTTGAATTTGTAAGATTAGTAGTCAATAATTTTATATATGATATTGTTTGTGTTACAGCTTAATGCCAATCATCATGGCCAGCATCAACAGCAACCGCAGTATGAGCAATTCAATCACCAGCACTTCTCCCATTGTGCTAGGTATGTTTCTTCAGTCATCATTTTGTTTTTGTAATACTTTATTAAAATTTCTCAATTTTATTTTATTACTTAAAAATATATATATCATTAAATACCTCATAATCGGAAACTCTGAAACACTGCCTCCATAGCCTTGTGGTACCCAAACCACTATAAACCAGAAGGTTGAGTTTTTAATACTATGGAGACGTTAACAACTTTGCTTCATTGTTTCCTAGTTTATAAGGAAATATAGGGCGATAACCCTGTAAAGTAAGATAGTCAATCGGTTTATCGTATGGACATCTTAAAATGTCTGTTCTGGGGCGTAATATGCCGCGACTGATCTGTAATATATATGACAGCAGACTAAAACGACTCGGAGAAGATAAAAAAAAATGTATAAATCGTCGTTTCAGAGAGAGCGAGAGCCCCCTGCCGGCGTCACACGACGACTACGTGAATAGGGACGCGTTGCGCGAGTACGCGAACCGCGACTCGCTCTGCGACGACTACGGGGACGACTACGCCAACCGGGACGCCATCAGGGAGGCGCAGCGCGAGAGGGAGAGGCAGCGGCAGGCGGACGAGTACAGGGAGTACGTGAACGCGCCCTCCGCCTGGCAGCAGGACGGCGGCGACGACAACAGGAACACTCAGCGACGCGCCACGCACAGGGGTCGGTGGTTCAAACTCAAGTTTACTTTGTAGTGTAGTGTCGGCAGTCTGATGAGCATTGTGACGAGGGATGTTTTTTTAATTGTTTAGTGGTAAGAAACATAAAATATCTAGGCTATAGTTTTGGTATTACTAAGTTGTGTTGCTGATTAACTGATTAATACTTTTTAATTAAATCATTGTTCATGAAAACTTTTTATACGCTGAAACTTTCTAAATTGCTATTTGTCTAAAGTTGTGAATTTTTATTCTCATTTAGCTATGAATAACACTGAACCTGTATCAAAAACAAATAAATTAGGAATTTTGTGAAAGGACACTATTGCTAAATTCGGATAAAGTCAAAATTGATGAGTTTTAGGGTATTATCAAACAGCAGAAAACTATTGGGGAGCCTCCTTTGTGCTTATAAGGTCTGGATATTATTTGGCCTTACTTTAGTATAGCCGATTTAAAGATGGAATTTACGTAACAAAGTCTAATTTTAGCTACTCTTGAGCCCAAAAAGTCAGGCTTAACATACGTGTCAAATGAAAATGACCACAGCTTGCCAATAAGAACGCGTTATTCGCTTCTTGACTTTATGTTTCTACATTAAATTCTAGGCTAAATTGGGCGAAATATAGAATAGATAAGTTTTTTTCTATAACATTTTGTTTCATGTAGATATTTTCATTTTAGGGGTAAGCAACAATGTGTCGGCTGCAATATCTTTGGTGTCTGAACATGGCGCAAACAACTTCGCCACCATTAGAACAACCAGTATAGTCACAAAGCAGCAGAAGGAGCACAATCATGTATGTTATTTTCATTTTAGAGAATGTATAATTGAAGTACACTTTATTAAAAAAAATTATATTACCATGTCTAATGGAAAGAAACTGCTGCTGTTAAAAAAATCATGTTAGTTTCCTATGGTGTTGACAATGTAATGTGAAAATCCTTCATTGTTTCCCTTTTAAAGTCCTTAAAATATTATGCTAATAATGTCTGCATGGTAGTTGAAACAAATAACCTAGTACTGCCTCAAGAATACATATATAAAATCATTGTGATGTCGATATTCTTTTAAAGTTCACTGCTATAATGACCCTCCTTAATTTCCTATTCAACATCCTAATTATCACATCATCTTTTCCAATATCAGTCTAGCTTTTCTGTTATTAGATCAGCTTTTCTGATATCAGATAAACTTTTCCGATAACACATTCGCTTCTGTAGTCACATCATCTTTTCTGGTATAACGTAGCCCGCACGGGACTGCCCTTGCAATATTATAAAGTGTTCAATACATTCGCAGGAGACCCACGAACAGATGTCCGGCTACAAGCGCATGCGACGCGAGCACCAAGCGGCGCTGCTCAAGCTCGAGGAGCGTTGCAAGGCGGACGTGGACGCGCACAAGGCACAATTGGACCGAGAGTACGATGCTCTGCTGCAGCAGCTGTCTAGGGATCTTGAACGACTGCAGGTTTGTATATTCTTATCTATAGTACAAAGCATTTATGGAGGTAAAACGTATGCGATCTAATTAGCCATTACAATTATGATCGAACATCGAGTCGAACTTTACAAATATAATAGTGAGTAATATATAATGTCTTTTGAACAGTTAGAAAGACGACTAAATATAATCAGAATACTTTAATTTTGGAGTTACTTCAAAACAGCTCTATCAAAAATAACTAATAACAATGATAAAAAAATTTGCAACTCAGCAACATGATTGTGATGGTAAGATAACAAGCATAAGTACGTACGTCTAAAGACACGTATGCTACAATCAAGTAATAACAACACTATACAGGACCCCACATTACTATGGGTTACATTGTTTATATTAATTTTATCTTTTTATGGCACAGATATACAGTACAATAAAATTCTAAGCCCTTCCAACGTTTAAAAATGAAAGTGCTTATTGCTGTAATTTTAATATACATCTGGCCACTTCTAAACACACAATCAATCGCCATTTGAATATTGTCTTTCATTAACTACAAAATGATTTCTCGACCCGTAGACTAAACACGCTCAGGAATTGGAGCGTAAGCAGAAACAGAACACAGCGGCCGAAAAGAAACTGATCAAGGACATAACGGCAAGGCAAGAGCAGGAGCGCAAGTCGTTCGAGGCCCAGCGCAAACGCGAGTACAAGGCTAACAAGGAGCGCTGGAAAAAGGAGCTCAGCATGGACGACGCTACGCCCAAGCGACAGAGGGATGCGACATTACAGTAAGTTATACTTTTTTTTTTTGTAGCTACGCAGTAAGACGAGCAAGCGGGCCACCTGGTGGAATGTGGTTACCGACTCGCTAACTTTACTGTGGGATGTCGGAAATAAATTCTCCTGTATTACCCTGTAAATACGCTGTGTACGGTGCCCCTCAAACCGGATCATGGAAGTGTTTTCACACCAATGCTTTACGGCAGAAATGGGCATCGCAGTAGTACCGCTCCCGACTGTTAAAAGAGGTCCTACCTACCACCTTCAAAAATTAGCGTTTTTACTCAAATAATCAGCTTATTTTAGGGTCTAGGTATTGATTTGTAAATTATAGCTTCTATATATACTTTGCTGAGAGTGAGTCGAAACGTCGACTGTTTCCTCTTTTATAAGACATTTGGATATTGTGATAAAAGATGCAATAAAATGTAATGATTAAAAATTATTACAATAATTTTATGCTATTAATATAGTCATACATTTCTTCTCTGGAATTTTAGCTAACAGTTTAAAATTTACCTTGTTTTCTGAATAAATTTGTGCGAAATAATGACTCTGCTACAAACTTGATACATCTCCAGGTCACAGAAGGACAACCTGAAGCAGGCTGAGGAGGCCGAACAAGCCCGCCTCGTGAGGTCCCAACGCGAGTACCTCGAGTTGGAGCTGAGGCGGTTCCGACGCCGCCGCATGCTCGCCACGCATCACAAGGAGCAGGAGTTACTTAGGGAGGTGTGTATGAACAACCCACATTAACAACCATGCTATTTCAATTCCGGTGTTTAATTTGACTTAAGGATACATTATTATTTTGTCTTGTGAAGTAAATATTGAATAATAAATAACCTAAATATGAACTATACCTTGTTTTTAAGCTCATGGTCAATCATAAACTGATTATGGGTGTGCGAATATCATTCGAAACAAATTGAAATTCCACCAATAATTCGAAAAATCGAATATTTCGAAAAATCGGACAAATCTAATCGATTTGAAAACATTTTAATATGATAATATAGTCAAAATAAATATATAAGTATAATCGAATTTTCTTGAAATATTCGGGATCTTTCGACTTGTTCGCACACCCCTCCTTTTTATTTAATGTTGCGATATTTATAATAGCTTATATTAGTACATCCATATCATATAGCTTATATTAGTATATCAGTACATAAGTTAGTTAGCTTTCGCGTGTTTCTGTCATAAAACTTACAGGGATGTTTTCAGGAGCTGAACAAGAGGCAGCAACAACTGGAGCAGGCACACGCGATGCTGTTACGTCATCACGAGAAAACACAAGAGCTTGAGTATAGGCAGCAAAAGGGTGTGCACGCTTTGAGGTATATGAAGAGTTGTATTAAAAATTGACATATCCATATTTATAATACTATCATGTTTCTGTATAAACTGCATTATCATATGAAAGTTTATTGGTTAAAGCGATAAGACCAGCAGGACATTCGCCTGAGGTGAGTGATACCTTCTATGCCCATAAGAAAAGCAGTGTAATATCGCCATTAACCCGTTAAATGACCGCGAGACTTGAGATGTTGTGTTTTATTTACCCAGTAATTATGCTGGCAACTGTACCCTTTAAACAGAAGACAGTAATGTGTAAACAGTACTGTCTTTAATTTGCGACAGAAACAGGCACAGCGAAGAGATTACCCCCTGACGGTCCCTTTTAACATTATACTGTAATTAAACAATAATAAACGATTTAAATATAACTACAATGTTGGTATATAATACTTTATACATTCATAATTCACATGTTTTGGTTTTCACACTGCTAAATCGTATGTGTATCTCATCTCAATTTAATTTAACACAAAAACATTGACTCAATTTTAAGGGAGGAACAGCTAGCGAACCAACATTCAACTGAGCTTGCCAATCAGCGCGATTATATGCAACGGCAAGAGCATGACCTACGCAAGAAGCATGCCCTGCAACTCAAACAACAACCCAAGAGCCTTAAGGTATTGAGAACATAATTTTATATGAAGAGTTTATAAAAATAATATATAGTTTTTATATTATGCATTCATTAAAAAGGTATTTAAGTTGTCTACTGTGTTAACAGTAAGCCAGAGTGTGCATTAAAATATAAATGTAAGTTAGTGTAAATTTTACAATTTTCAATTTTCTTATTTTTTGTAATATGAAAATGTAAAATTGAATATAAAGTTATATCGTACATTTGGTTATTTGTGGCCTATTTAGCGCGCAGTTACAGTGGCCTAATTTTTATAATGTTTAATAATAAATTTAATATTTTGATTCACAGATCATCTAGTTACAAATATACATTTTTATATTTGTTAAAAATACCTGGAGCATTTTATTAGAAGGCTGTGTTATCATTTAAAAATATGTTATGGTCGTTAAATTTAAAACATGCAAACATCTTTAATTCGTACATTATTTTTTATAGCAAAAAGAGATGCAGATACGCAAACAATTCCGCGAAACATGCAAAATTCAGACTCGCCAGTACAAGGCGCTGAAGGCACAAATACTGCAAATGACTCCTAAGGTAAGTATTTTAAAATTTTAAATTATTTTAAATCATACTGTGGTTACATGATGAATACATCTTTTTTATAAATATGCCTGCAATAAATTTTTTTATCTTGTCAGATGTACCCAGAGGAGTTATATGCACTTCATTAACTGGAAATATTGTCCGAAATTTTAGTCCCCATTGCTATATATTTTATAAAAATATCAGTTTACAGATACATGAATCAAATGAAAAATAATAAAATAGTTCTAAAAACAACATAATAACAGTATTTGCAGTTATAATTTTGTGTTACTATTATTTATAATTTAATTTATATATTTACAGGAGCAACAGAAGGAA
This sequence comes from Lamproptera curius, assembly GCA_029286875.1. Taxonomy (NCBI): domain Eukaryota; kingdom Metazoa; phylum Arthropoda; class Insecta; order Lepidoptera; family Papilionidae; genus Lamproptera; species Lamproptera curius. The sequence goes on along the minus strand of JAGSMT010000500.1, from coordinate 25,473 downwards.
GTTATAAAGGCGTTGAAGGATGAGAAGCGTCGCAAGTTGGTGAAGCTCGGTGAGCAATATGACCTGAGCACCAGCGACATGCTGCAAAAGCAAACCATCAAACTTGACGAGAGCCAGATGGTACATTTTGTATTTATTTCGCTGTTTAATATAAACAAAACTACAATGGAAATATATTTATGAATGATCATTGTAACCAATGTATTTGGTTTATAGGTTTTTATTAGCTAATTACATATTACTTGGATGAAGTTACTTATAAAGTCTTTAATCTGTTCTTAGCAAATATGTCGATTATTTTATCATTAAATTTACGATGTTTGGATATTGTTAATCATTAAAAATGTTGTAGAAATATTTGTCAGGTATAATAAATAAGTTTAGAAAACTTACTTATTATGCTAATACCACATGATTTTAGCTTTCGCATTTGATTCAATTCAATTGTACTTTTAAAGCATATCAGCCTTATATAATATAAGATGCTACTTCATAAAGTAATTTAATGACAAAAATATGGTGTGTATAAATTCAAAATTAAAGAAAGCTCCCATTTTGATCATACCGGTACCAGTCATATAAAGTATAATATAAAATTTATGCAAATGTGAGTTAATTCAGTTAGTAGATTATAATTTATAATGTTCTGACTCAACCTAAATGAATTTTAAATGCGCATTTTTATATCTTTTTCACATTCCCTAGATGGAGTGCCAACAGAAGAAGATGCAACTGGAGCACGAGCTTGATATGCTGACCGCATACCAGAGCAAGAGCAAGATGCAGGCTGAAGCGCAGAGGAACCGTGAACGCCGCGAACTGGAGGAGAGGGTCGCCGTGCGTCGCGCTCTGTTGGAGCAAAAGGTGACGTCATATCCCATATTTAACTCTGCAAACTAATGTTATGTCTAGTAAATTTTCTATAAATGGAGCAAAAAGTGGGTCTGAAAATGTTTGTAATTACACTCAATTGTATTAATATTATTGTTATAGTAAAGTGTATCACTGGCGTTATTTAGTATCGTTTTTGAATATTAACGTAAGCAAACTAATAACACACAGCAAGTCGCGTGGCAGAGGTTTAGATTTTTTGACAGTTAATTACTTGTAAGTTACAGAATAATTTCGATGCAAACAAACCAAATTTAATATATATTTAACTCTCAGTCTAGCTTTATCTTTATTATAATTTCCCCGCCAATAATCACATCTATAACCGCCGCAACATAAGAGCCAATCATTCTCATATACCAGACCCAAATATGTCATGATATCTTTATAAATTATGTAACCCTGGATTGAGCTGTCAATAATTCGGCTACAATCCATAAATTAGAACGCCTCGCGCGCTTGTTTGTCGCTATACTTCGATACAAACGATTGCACATTGTCTAAAATTATAAAGTAAGATTTATTGAGAATTTATAATTTAACTAATAAATAAAAAAAATTAAGATGACTTATTTATCCTTTATTCATTTTTATGGATTGTATTACCAGATGGAGTCCGAGTGCGCTCAGTTCATGGCGGAGCGTGCGGAGAGGACCCGTCTCATGCACGAGAGACACGAACAGGAGCTCGCTCAGTTCGACAACGAGAGCGCGCGTCTCGGATTCAGGTAATAATATATCTAGTATCATGAATTTAAGAGTAATAAATTACTTTTGATTGGCAGAAATTTGCAAAGTATAAGATTTTTCTGTATCGTGAAGTATGTTAGTTCATAACAATACATACATTCTATAGATACATTCGTAATCAGTTTATTTTTATTAGTGAAAACGGCCGATTGCCATTTTTGTGTTCATTGAATAGTCTCATGTCGAGCGCTTGACTAGGAAAGGCTCATGATTATTGTAATAGTCACGTAGAATAGTAATACCGCCAACTAAGTTAAAGCCAGGATAGTGTTGGAAATTATTTCAACGTTGCGTAACCCATGGCACAAAGTGGCGTCATACGCCCAGTGTTCTTACACACAAATTAAATCATCATGGAGCATCCCGTTTTGCTGCTATATGTTGCATCGTGCGGATTAATTCCATATTTAATTCCGCTCTGACATATTGTAATCTGTAACTTTGTCAAAAGCGTTTAAATATTTTTTAAATTATATCAATGTATTAAATTAATCTATCCTCTTGTAACGTTCCAGCGCAATGGCGATCGCCGAGGGCAGCCGAGAGGGCTACGACGAGGAGCAATCCCTGTCCGGCTCGATGCTGTCCCTCGCCCACAGCAACTCGTCCGCCAGCTTCCCCGCCGGCTCGCTCTAACCGCGCCAATGTTGCCATCGCACTGTGTAGAGACTGCGCTAGCGCACTATCATTGGCCAATAACAGACAGAAAAATACCAGCATATGTTTAATGCCAATATATTGTGCTATAGTTCAGCTATTGGTTTGGGATTGATGTAAAAAAACCCATTGCGATGAAGCGGCGTCGCACGCATAGTGTTGTTATTTTTACTGTAGCTGAGTAAGTTAGCTAAGTATCAATGACATTTTCATAAACGCTAGATGTGTGATGCCACTTCGTTGCCGTGGATAGATATTTTTACAACAATACCTAATCTAAATTGGCCGAAATATAATATAGAAATGTGTGCAAACAGACCCAGTTGACTCCATTCTACCAAATTTTCTAAAAAACAACAGGAAAGGCATATTTGTTCATATAAATTCATAGAAAAACACTGGCTTATTTACATATTAGCTATATATTACATGAAATCAAAGTCAATAAGGCGTAACAACGTACTGATGACATGCTTCTATCGTTCTTAATGATCCATTCATATTAATTTCATATGCACGACGCAACTCCGTTGCTATGGGTTACATCGTTAACATCAATTCTATGTCCTATTTGACTCTTGATTAGTTCTAGGATTACGCTGTTTTTGTTTCTTACCACCTCTTCTTATGTTGGCATTATATTTATAATGTTGTATCAGTGTTGTAACTCGTCTGTACCTATACCAGTGAAGAAAAAATCGGCGGCCAATGAAGACGTGCCTTGTGTCTATAGTTCAGTCAATTTAGATTTGAAATATATGTAAACAAAATAAGCCATAGCAACGAAGAGGTACCTTAAGTATGGTGTTGTCCTTAGTTGACCGTCACTCGGTGACAATAAATCAAAAATTACGTTTTATATATGATTCATAGTTGCCATGGCTTACTTTGTTTATATCTATTCTGAATATAAGTTGGCTTACAATAGTGTGGCGACACATTTACCTCGTAATAGTACCGAACTGCCTGTACACAGTTATCGGGGACACCACACTGCCGTAGTTTTGCCGTTATATTTGTTCTATTTATATATTATTCTTAATTTTATGTGAATCAACCGTATCTATATTACCAAACGGAACAATGTTATTGAATACGCGTAGCGATAAAATGCTACGATAAGTTTCCAATTTAATTTTATTAAATAACTTAGCCCTCAGTGTATTGGTATTGAAATGTTTTTCCTTTATCCTGTCATTATTACATTGAAGTTGTAATTAAATTTTAACTGTCAGCCGCTGTTTACTCAAAAATACAAAAGCCAAACCTTACAAAACTAAAGTGTGCGTGTTCCATATTGAATAACTGCATTTTTATAGAGAACTAGACCAGTTTAAATGTTTCAGTTAAACAAAATTCTATGTGAACATATAATACCGGGATTATTAGTCTAAAATATGACTTTAGTACATTAGTTAACTAAGACAATATATTATACATTAGTATAGTTAACTTATATAGAAATATTTTAGGCAGATTCAGCAATAATTCGAGAAATTACACAATTGATGCACTCCAAACATAAATGTGTAGGCGCATTTGTTCCATTTTATTTAATAGAACAGCACTCCTGCATATTCCACAAACTCATTCATTGTTCACGCATTCATTTCAAAATTTCTATTGTATTCTAAGGTCGAGTAATTAGGAATAATTATAATTTTTTTATTTTGATCGTCTTCCAAACGTACGACAGTATTTGTGCAGCCAATTAAATGGTGGAAAATTTCCTATTCTATTTCACTAATAGGTTTATTGCACTCCATTACTAATTGTCTCTTGTATTGTTGCCTGAATGTCCTTAGAGTAATGCGAGTAAATGAAACGAAAAAAAATGTAACACAAATTATACGAAGGCGCGTAGGCTAATAATTTGTACGCTTGATATGTTATTTTGCACTAGATTTTATTTGTATGTTATACATGAGTTACGAGCGACTGTGAATACATAATGTTATTTGAACGATAATACAATGATGTAAGGACGATATGCTTTTTATTAGAATTCTATCGTAATTCGACCACATGTTATGGTCGTAACGTTTATATTACGACAAACGTTGACAGTGTAAAGGGCATGTCGTTATAATGTATGTTCACGCTCATAAATGGGCTTTATAGGAATGTGTTTCAGAATAATATTATAGTTAAGGCCAATCCAATAGACGATGTGTCTAAGGAGATTCTAGCAATTTGAATGTTCTTGTATTATAACATAGTTAAGTTTCCATAGTGGTTATAGATACACCCGTACGAACGATTCGAGTAGCGAAACAAACCACGAACACAAAGGTTAACGTTAGTACGTACTAGTGTATGATAGGAGGGAGTTTTTCCCCTGTTTGTACGCTTAAGACGTTTGACACGTGGCATCGTGTAGCGCCATTCGCCTCCCGCCCCCTTCCCGCGCGCCTCGCACACAGCCGGCCTGTTATTATTTGATAACATAATTTTAGATAGTCAAAATTCTAATGTTCATATCATTAGTTTACTCTAGGGACAATTTATTGTTATGGGCTTCTTTATTAAAACCATGGCGACTGATCGATGTTTGTTTATTGGCCTAGAGGTTGCGTTTGAGTAATTTTAAATGTTTTATGATTGTATTCATCGTTTCTAATCGGCAACGCAACGGTTAATCGTGTTGTGGACCGTTTTTTGTGTGTAAACTACTTGACGCTTTATTAAAACTTAACAAAAATCAGGTGCTGTTAATATTTATGACCGACTGCCTATATTATGTTTTGTAAATATATATTGTATGTATTAAGCAAGCACACCGTTGCCTAAAGGGCTGCGAGGCGGGCGGGTCAGGCGTTATGTATATAAAGAACAATAATATATAATTGACTGTATTCATAGTTTGTTACTTTTGTAAGGTGCGAATGGTGGCGTGTAAAGCGGGAGTGACGCGTATAAGGCCTACTTTGGCCCGATTTTGTGCTATTTTCTCTTTATTTAGTCTTCTAATACACTACTTGTATTGTCTATTAAGCTTACCAGTCATGTATGTATAGACAATTGCATATTATTTAATTTAAAGCCGATTTTAGTCATAAATATCCAAATTTAGTTAATGCTATTATAAAGAAAAAAAATAATAATGATATTTTTATTAACCATACTCTCTTCCTATATCACATTGCTTGTAAGCATCACAGGATGTGATCGTTTTGTATTATTTGAGTCTGTTAGTGGTTTTAATGTTAAGTATATTTCGAACTTTGGACACCCAAGGTATAGTGTAGATTTATAGTAACATAAGGAAACGGATATAAAGATAGATATGTTTTTCGCTTGACGAGCTGGTTGCGTATTGCCACGAGTTGTATTGCACAACAAGTTCGACATTGTGTGGCCGTTTTGTATTCGGATCAATCTTTCAGACTTTCACTTCTTTTCCCTCGACTGACCAAGTAAATGACAATAATCTCTAGACAGCCTAACTGGACTCTACAACTTGTCTGTACTGTGCGTGCAATTATGAAGCGACGGGAGTGCAGCGGTTCTTTAGTCGTCAGATGTATGATTGTGGGACGCTTTTTCGTATTGAATTTGGAACTAATCTTAAGATACATCTGAGAAAAAATGTTTCTAAAAGTATTCTTATTATGTAATAAGGCATTATAATGTTTGTCTGTTGCGCTTATGTTATTGTTGGTAACTGTTTTTTAGAGATGTTGTGAACGAAATTGGAGTTTGATGAGAATTTTTATAATAAAATGCCATTTACTTACCTGGACGAAATAGTTATAGATAATTTGTTAAATATGTACGCCGAACGACATTGTAGTGTCGTATGATTGGCGTTTTATTTCAAAGGATAATCACAAATCAACCAATCTTAGAAGATTAAGTTATTTGCAATCTGTTTGTATGCTGTTTGTCCTTGGTATTGTGAAAATTTTAGCCGCTGCTCTCTGAAATCGGCAAGCGACATCTGGCGACGTGGCACGATGGAATTGAACTGTATGCTGTAATTTCGCTTGCGTGCAGTAGACGGTCGGTACTTAAGGTTGGGCGCAACGCTTCGAGCTGGCCAGTTTCCGATCAGTAGCTAGAAATGTTTGTAACCGACGCTTTGTTTCTTGAAAAATTATTAGTCTAAATTTATGTATGTTCAGGTTCACTGGCAATCTGTAATGTTAATGTTGACCGGATAAGATTTGAAAAGGATATAACGTTGTAGCAGCGAACTTTGCCCTGTTCCAATATTTCCCACCACTTCTTTATATTAGTGTTAGTGTGTAACAGTTCACCCAAAACCGGCACGAGCAACGATATGTTCACAATATAGTACCAAACTCGTAGTTATCCTTCACGTATTATGTACATTCTAACTAAAATAATTTTATATTTTACCATTGTATAGAGGTTTACGAGTGAGTAGGGTAGGGTAGTTAGCAATGGAGGTGCACACGCTCCCTTGTTGTTTTCTTTTTATTTCATTTTGTTATATATTTAAATAACACAATCGACTTGTAGGTTTTAATAATTATTATCATTAATTATTATATTGTAATATAATCTTATTAATGAGAAAAAAAATCGAAACTGAAAATAAATAAATAGAAAGGAAACATTGAAGTTTCATTATTTCTAAACTCCAATAGTGTTGCAATCAAACGCTGGTTGACTGTTTGAAAAATCTATTCCATTTATTCCTTTTGAACAATGTTAAATTGCATATGTAGTTCGTACAAAATATACTATAGGCTTTCTTTGAGATGCCACTAAAATATAATAATCGAATAGCTACACAGCATAACATGATATTTTTAACGAATATATAAAATGCTATGAAATTAAATACAAATTCTGACTTAAGATCACTTCTTTCTATTATCTATTATTTTATTGCACTTAAATGCTAGTACAAATAAGAAAAAAATAGTGTCTATTGACACAAATGTTGACGGTGAAGCTAAAAATTTTTAACAATCTTATTAAAGCTACATATATATTCACTTTAATAATTATGACGCAGAAAAAATTAATAAAATTGAAATTTATACATATCTTAAGGCATTCCACTATATGCACCTATGTTCAATTTTTTGTACATTAAAAGCATTGACGATGAATACCTGATTGGAAAATGTCAATACAATTGTTTGTTATGATAAAATATAATCGAAAAAATTCTAGTAACGATTTCGTTTATATATCTGATTTTATTTGCTTCGAACATTTTAATCATTTAAAAATTATGATTAACATAAAATATGTGTAAAATGTTCCTTCAAGAATCGAATATATTTTGAATTTTGGAAACTTTATGAAATGTGAACAAAAAAATCACCCATTTCCTATAATTCCTTAACTTTAGGAAATCTTAGCAGCAACAGTCAACCAATATGATGTTTCATAATCGTACCTGACAAATGAAGCTTGTCAACGACACAAAAATAATTAAATGATTTCCTTTGTATTATTTTTGATTTAATTGTCACATTTGTTATGTAATATCTTGATTTTAAGCACTGATATTACATTGTATTTACCATTGATTAGGGCATAATATAAAAATCTCAATAAACGTTTTCAAGCACAAATAAACGAAATCGTAACCGGTGTAAAACACGGGCGCGGAGTTTTATTACAGTCTACATTATTGGTGTTATATTCCTGTTTATTAATCCTAATAAAATGTAAGTGTTTACGAAACGAAATTACGAAAAAATAGAACTTGCTACTGTACTTGTGTTTAGCAAATTTAATTTCAAAATCATGTTTTCATAACTGAAAACCTTAACAAGATATTGTTATTTTAGTCGTTTGTGAACACAACATTTTACAAGGCTTGATATGTTAAACGAAAGGATAGCAAACAGCATGTATACCTAAGTGAAATGATATGAGGGATTTTTTTTAATGTCTAATTATTGTAATTTTGGGGCGACTTATGTCCGTCTTTTTTATGGTTACATAGTCAACGATCAGATCATTACATTTACGCCGACGCTGAATATCCTATATGAGTGTCTAACTAGATCTGAAATCTACATTAGCAAAGGCCATTGTTGATAAAAACACCGCCGCGTAAAGCGTAGCAGCATATGCGTTCACTGTGTTTAATTTTTTATCTTAACGCAAAAAGCGTATTTGCCAGTAAACTTTAAGGTTACTATTTCACAACTCACAATGTATCGCTATTTTAAAATACATAAAACCTTTGTGCTCTTTGTCAATCAACATTTCTCAAATATGGCTGCACTTAATAATGCCGTTTTCCGAGGATCCAATATCTTATTTCACTCGGTATACCAGTTACAATATTTGCAAATATCTTTTGGCTCATGTTTTTCCGCGCCCTGTTTTTATTGTATTACTGGGTCGGGGAGAATTCTGTAGGTTCTAGAATGCGACAGTGCATTTCTCGTATTAGGGGGACGGTGTAAGCGACGCATTCGTCCCAGCCAGGGTTGCGCCACGTACTCTCACGGGTCTCACGGCGCGCCTGCAGGTTCTTGTAGCCTGAAATATATAAAGCAAAGAAATATTAGAGATTTTATTTATAAATAACTAGCGAGCCGCCCCTGTTTCGCACGGAAGCTATGTTGAGAAACTATACCTACAAGATAAAGCATGTGTTAAACTTATAAACCTCTTCTTTTATCTTCATCACTCTCTCTATTTAAAAAATATATGAAATATTTAAGCATACATAGGGAAATAGGGACACAGAAAGCGACTTTTTTAAATGCTATGTAGAGAAGTTATACAAATGTTTAATAACAACGTAGTACATAACTGAAAGGTGTATATGTAATGACATCTGTACAACTTCGACAGAAACAATTGGAATATTTTAGTCGTGCGCATTCTTATAAGTAATGCATAAGGTACTTTTAACTTAAAACTATCAATGTTCAGATTCTGTTTGATAATAACGAAAAATTTAAAACGTTATGCAGTAATTATAAATAAAGATAGCCTATAAACTTTTGTCAAATAAAAAATTGTAAAATATTTTATGCCTTACAGCACTTCTATTACAAATGATACATTAAGTAGACACAAAATGTAACCTTCAGTTTAGCTTTAAGATAATAAGTCAGATTTTGAATGTTACGATGTTCAATGACCTAAGATAAAAGAATAAAATTTTAAGATATCAGTTAATCCTTGTCTACGATCCCAGTTACAGGGCGGAAGTCGCGGTTACGTAGTATTATTATTAACTATTGCTTAAGGTGATATAGATATTTACGAATTAGTTTCCCGTTGTCTAATTTTCGTCAACCCTTTTCATATTTAACAACATATTTGTATTCCGGTTCGAGGACATCGTACGTAAATTGTTAATTGGCAAAACGTTAAGTCCAACGTTAAGTAAAATGTATTAATCTTGAAATATACTTACACCAAATGTGATGGACGTTATAAAGACGACCAATCTGCGAGAAGTAGCCAGCGAAAGCCTCATTCTGCGCGCGACGGTAGGTAAGGCCACGCGCCCAATTATTTCCCCATTCGATCATGGTTCCCGGCTTCAAACTAAAATATAAAGAGAGAAAACACAAATATAATGGTCATATACAAGATTAGTAGTCATAGTCAACGTATACGTGTTTTAGTAACAAACAAAAAATTGCTATAGGAACCACAATTAGCTGTTACATAACATTTACACGATAGGACTGAGACTGGCCCCTTTGGGCCACTTCTGGTCTAGACCTAGTGTGAACATATGAGCCATTGTGTAATCCCACATCACCGCTATACGACAGTGGGTAAGAGTAAAGCGGCTCTTATTTCACCAATGACTTCGTGGTCTAGCGGTATAGGTTTATAAAGCGGTAGTCGTGGGTTCGACCCCCGCGGGGAAACAACTTTGTGTTATCGTTGTTTTCTGGTTGGTTAGGACAATTTGGGCTGATTCACCCAATTGTCTAAAAAGTAAGATGGTCCAAGCGTCGGATCCGCATACGGGCCAAAAACCACTTATTGATAAGGCGAGCATTAGGGGAGGCCTATGTCCAGCAGTAGACTAATACAGGCTGATGATGATGACATAACATTACATTATTTACTAGACCACTATTTACAGTAGAATAACAAATAATTTCTGTGGCCCCTAATTCCTCTCTATTTATTTTAAATGTATTGGAAGTATGCTGTAAGATATTGGAAAACTAGGCATTGTACAATTTTATTAGATTAATTAAAAAAAAGAGGGAAACTATGGCATCCACAGATAAGAAAAGGAAACACCTACCTGTAAGAGCGTATTTCATAAATGTTGTTCGGCTCACGTGGTTCACCATTCGGCCAAAAGCTAAATGCAAGAAGATACTGCAAATGTCTAGATCTAACAAAATTGCCGCGCTCCTGCTCCAATGCTCGGTATTCCTGGAAATTAATATTATGTCATAAAGCTGGCAATTTAATATGTAATATTTTAATCTATCAACGTAATTTAACATTTATTAAGTTGAAAGATAAATTCTGATCAAATGTTATTGCTACTAATAGAGTAAAATAACAAAAATGTTTACCAGTCGATTACGACTACTGCGGCGGATCTACATTAGGGATCAGCCAACTACGCAGGAGATATTATACTGCACAAGTGTACGCGCAAATACAGGCGCACACTCTGTTCCTTTATACTCTTAAAAACCGATGGGACGGATAACCGACACGACCGGAGAGATTAAGGCGCAGGACCGACTTTTTACATGCCCATCCGACGCATGGATCATCTTACTTTTCAGACATTTGGCTGATCAGCCGAAATTGCCTTAACCAACTAGGAAACAACAATGAAAATTTGTTGAGTCCACGCAGGATTCGAACCCACGACCTCTTACCACTAGGCTACGCCTCCGTAAAAAAAATAACAATAAGCAATGTCTCGTATCTTGTAAGATAACAATGTTATTGTAACATTATAGTGATATCACATAATATAGTGAGTAATCTACAGTTAGTTCATCAATATAATAAATTATGTAATTCAGTTCAAAACATATCAATGATACTGAGCAATATACGCAAGTCAAGATAAGTAAAGACTATTTATAAACATTTTTACATAAAAATTATTGCAAACATGAAATAAATGTCAATAGCAATTTCATAATACATCTTTATAAAAAAAAAATATATTTTTCTTCTTTAGGTAGTAGTAGGACATCAAATGTCTATTTTGCAATAATAAACTTTGTTAAATTCATGTTATCTTTATATTTTATTTATACAACTAAAATAAAATTTGAGTTATAAATATGTTAAATGGTTATATTATAAGTTAATTTAAATATAACAAATGTCTATTGGTTACATTAAAATAACCATTGTCTGTTTAGAATGATTGCATTAGAATACATAACAGGCACATATAAGAAAACATTTTTCAAATTTAAATTGTCGGTAGGTCAGACTGTTCATTCTGACTAATCTCTCAATTTGCTGGTCTGATTTTGAGGAGAAATTCACCGAAAGATAGTTGATGTAACTGGGAGTGACCTGTACCTTTTTTATAGAAAAAAACTACAGATTTTTTTATATACACAAAGATGAAAATTGCTATGTTTGCTATGCATTATTGCTAGTTAACTCAAAACTTGCATTTCATTCTGCATATTTTAAAGTTCTAAAGGCAATCTAAAAATAATAGCAAATGGAATATAGAAAGTTTAGAAACATGTTTGGTATGAGAAAAACCATACAGGTAAAGTTTTCATTCTAATTCTGTTTTTGAAAATAACAAGAAAGTTACGGAAACCAAGATAACATTTGAAATAAATAAATATTACTAAAACTACAGTATTAGTAATATTTATTTAATACAGCAACCTAAGGAAGAATCAATAAAAATTTAAACAAATCATAAATTTTGTAGTTCATTAGTTAATAAAGAAAGGAAAACAATACATTTTTAATCAGAGCCCAAAAATTGGAAAAAATGTTTTTGATCATAACTACAAATAATAATTAAAAAAGCAATTTTATTTGTTATGATCAATTTTGTTCTTGTCAGTCATATTACACAATCTTAAAATCAATTATATTATTGTCAAATTTATAATTGACTTTTTAACATAAAATATTTTTATTTAAACCGTGTTTTACACATTAAAACTTACTGGGTTTTCTCTAAATAAAATCTTAGCCTTGTCTATTTTCTCAAAACCTCCTACATAGCGCCAAAGGTGCAGTGCTTGGTCCATATCTCCTACAGATACCGTCCATGATCCAACCAGCTCACAGCCCAGCTCTGCCTTTCTTGATGTCACAAAATCAACAGAGGTTTTGCTAAAATAAAACACAATATTAAATAAATGCGTTAACTTACTTAAACTATTTTGTCATATTTATAATAAATATTTTTTAAGTCAATTTTTATAACATTTTAGAAGGTAAAACAAGCTCATTTTATATAAATAATGACATATATAACAATGCATAATCAAATTCCTTTTAAACAGACTTTAACCCTTAGTCTTATAGGTCAGGGTTTGTTGACTGATAAAGTTTTGTCAACTTTTTACAATGTAGTGTAATTAAATATACATTCTATTTGAAGAACGGTTGCATAACCGCAAACATTTAGGTAGTCTTTTTTCATTATTCGTAACTTAAAACACATAAATTTTGAAACATACTAGTTTTTTAAATATTTATCCACAGAGTCGGGCCGAATGTTATGAGTGTGTAGAGCGTATACAATTTCCTTGTCACTAAGCATACGACTGTGAGACTCTTTCGTAGGTTCAATTCTTCGCACAAGCAACTTCGATAACCATCCATCATCAGCGTTAAGATAAGAGCTTGTAGTAGAAATGAATCTGCGGAAAAAAAAAGTTAAACCTCCAAAAATATTTCCAAACAGAAAAAGTATATCATAATATTTATTCACCTCGAGTTTTTAGGGATCGCTGAACTAATATTCAGAATTCTGTTTAAAGAATTCATTCTGAAGATAAAACAGGCTCAAAAAATGTAAAGAAAATACTTTAGACGCCCAATTACAGTACGAAGCGGCTAATACTTGCTTGTTATCAATTCATTTGACAAAATCACTTGAAGGTTATCTTGAAAATAGATTTCAACGATACAGAGACATCTACCGAGGCAATTTTAATATTGAAAACATATGTTTTATTTTGACAGCGATATCAAACTTTTATGTAGCGTTCAAATTATGATAAATAATAAAAAAAATTCTAAGTTATAGGATATTTTAATTTAGTTAATTATTTAACTTGGCTTACTATGAACTTTAAAGCATTGTATCAAAAATATCTAAGATACTTATAGGTTTCATCAGCCACCAATTTGTATGCTAAGAAGAACCGTAATTTCGACTTTGAATTGTTAAATACATAACCGTACATTAAGGGTAAAATAAAGAACATCATACAAAATAAAAAAAATATATATTTTTCTATCAAATAGAACATTTAATAAAGGCCTTATCTTTGTACTGTCCCGTTGCTATCAGTATTTATGGTAGCCTAATTGTCATTTTTCGTTTATTGTATTTTCCTAATATTTTCTTTTTCTTTTAATTATTATATTAAAACAATAAATCGTTGAAATAATAATAGGTTTCGCAAGCATTGCATCATGGGTAATTATTCTAAAATAAATAAGATTTATTATGATATTGCAGTGGGCGGTGTTGATAATTATATTGAATGGTAATTGTATTTGTTTTCGTTTAGCGTCTAGCGAAGTTACAAAACTTCAGCAGCATTTAGCTTTGTTAAAAGAGGAATATAGTAAACTGCAAGCTCATTGTGCTGAGGTTGAAAGGAAATATACGTTGGCTGCAGCATCGGCCGGAGATCTAAGTGAAACAAGTTTTGTTGCCCGGTTACTTATGACCGTGTCGACTCTTTATGGAAGAGAAACTTATTCGGATATAAATGTAAAGCTGCAGAGCAAGACTGTTCCAGCACACAAATTTGTGTTGAATGCTCGCTCCGATGACTGGAATGAAGCAGCACTCAAGAATCTATCAGAATTAGGTACAGTATTTCGGATATAATTTGTTATGAATAGAATTTGCGCGAAATATTTTTTAATCTCAGGAAGAAAGTTCTTTTATATTGTATGAACAAATTGCCACCTAATGAAAACAGAAAACAACAGATCATTTGACAAGGTTTTAAACTTCCTAAGACTAATCTTTAAGCTGTTAAATATAGTGTTTAGTCTATAAGTCTACAAATTTGTGGCTTTATGTAATTTTATTTTACTAGATTCTATCTTAAATCTTAATGCATATTATGATGCTTTGTTTAAATTCTTCTTTTACTCTTATGAGCAATTATTTGCTGATAGATAATTTATTTACATTTAGTTTATATTGCTGCATACATTATATATATTATATGCATTATATATATATATATTATATTACAAGGGAGTTCTGCAACAGGCTAGCATAAAATGTATGCAAAAACTTTAAAAACATGAATAAGTTACAATTGGCTAAGTAAATAATTATTATTAATTATGTTTCAGATTGGTCCAATTTGCCAGATGATGTAGGCTCAGCACTTTTGAAATGGCTCTACACAGATGTTGTAGATCTGTCTAGAGGGGATGCATTTGCATTACATCTTATGAAATGTGCAGCAAATTTCAAACTTTATGGACTTATTGGAAAATGTGAACAAGCTCTTATCACTTCGGTTGGTGTGAGGTATGTATTAAATAAAAAGTCAGCTAAATTTGTGGAGGAAGATATGGAGAATAGTTAGGTAACAGAGGACAAACACAAAAGAAATGAATTCAAAACCTACTTTTAGTATGCCTATTAAATGGATTACACTAAATGAAAGGGAAATGGGTGATTAGCCTTTATTACCTTGACCAATTACTAATTCAAACCTTCAATATCTCCTTTTAAAGTTCAAGATTTACAAACTAACTCAATTTAAACTAATCACTGTGCGTTTTAATTACTTAGACATACATTTTAATAAATATCATAAGCAATGGAAAATACAGCTTTTTATCGGTGTTGCAACTTTTAGTTTATTAATAGCTCTTATCTTAAAGGACTTTTAAAGTTAGGTTGCCTTGGTGTGCTTTTAAAAATATATTTTAAATCAGTTATATGCTACAGTATGCATTTAAAAAAAAGGGTAATCAAGAGAATTTATGTATCAATTTATGTTAAGCTTCCTATATAATTAATAAAGAATAGAATAAATAAGCCTGGTAGGATTGTCTGCCTGTACATATGTTAAATATGAAGTAGAAATAAGTGCAATTAAATATCTAAAAACATGTTTCACTTAATGAAATGTACTTTTACCATCAAAAGAGATAATAAACTTAGAACTTCCAATATAGAAAAATGTAAATCTTTTTTTACACAACCGTTTAAATAGAAATTTTAATCTATTTTAGGACCTGTGTTAAGTTTTACTCTGCAGCAGATGAAATTGGAGCTACTGCCCTCAAAGAACATTGCTCAGGCTTGATATCTACACATTGGGATGATCTTACAGGTAATTTATCTAAATGAGAATTTTGGAACATTGAACTTTTTGCAGTGGTCTTGTTATCCATCTCACCGGGCTAAAGTAAAGTTAGGCAAGGGGGAGTTGACCTGTGTTCTATGGACAGGATATATATATATATGAGTAATATATCTTATGGCTTTTTATTGTGTTGAAAAAAAGATAATTATTGATTAAAATAAAAATCGTAGAATATTATTTAAAATAAAAAATTGCTGCTGTAAAATGGCTTCTGTATTTCATTGGGATGTGATGCCTGATTCATTATTACCTGACGACTATACAATAAAATGTTTTGGTTTTTAATTTCATTACTTGGTGAAATATTCCATTTCTACAGGACAAAAGTAATTATTAGCCCAGATACTTAATATCTATTCATTTAAATAAAGTAAGTTTATATTTTTTATTTATTATTAATCTATCAATTTATTGCAATTTTAGTCCTATTTTATTTGGATGGAATTAACATAAACAAAGTCTAATGTCAAACTTAGTGTTTGTCACAAGTGGTGTTAATTTATTCCATGTCTAAATTCCTAATCTATAGTCAGCAAATCCATCATCATCATCATCATCAGCCTGTGTTAGTCCACTTCTAGACAAAGGCCTCCCCTAATGCGCACCTTCTATTTAGGGGTTTTTTGGACCTTATCCCACCACGCTGGTCCAATGCGGGTTGGTAGGTGGACCGACTTTTTACATGCCCATCCAACGCATAGATCATTTACTTTTCAGACCATTGGGTGATTGGCCCAAATTTCCCAACCAACTAGGAAACGACAATGAAAATTTGTTGATTCCCCGCAGTATTCGAACCCACGACCTCCGGTTTCTAAAGCACACGTCCTTGCCACTAGGCTTTAGGGGCAGTTGTGAGTACGTAGTTTTTTTACTATTTTAATATAGCGAATCAAATTATATTAAAATAGTAAAAAAACTCCATACTACTTCTACATTTTTAGATTTGTTTTCATCGACAATTCCTTGAGCACTGCGAAAAAATTAATGATTTGTATTATTTTTCACTTCGTATATATTATGCTAAAGTGTTATCACAGCTATTTTTCTACAAATACCAATGAAGGATACAACTGATACGAGGGTGCTAACGGCAGTTATCATTTTAGCTGACTACCGCTATAGCTTGGGAATGTTGAACTCTGAAGTGATATGAGATGATGTATATTTTTATTAGTTTATTGAATCATAACAGCAAATCTTATATCTTTGTCTTACATGATTAGATGAGCAGGATGTTGTCCTATAGTTTGACCTAAGACTATTTAATCTCCAGATGTTATTTATCTTGATATAATGTAAATATAGTGTTACATTATACAAAATATTACTATTGTAAGATTGCTCCGTAACGTAACAACTTAACACACCTAGGGGAATACTAGATACGCTGTGGGGAATTAAGAACTTTTCATTGTAGTTTTCTAGTTGGTTAAGGCAATACGGGCTGATTATAATTCGATTTTCTGTAAAGTAAGATGATCCATGCGTCGGATGGGCATGTAAAAGTCGTTCCACCCACCACCCGGATTGAACCAGCGTGGTGGGATAGGGTCCAAAGCTCCTATTTAAGAAGGAGTGCATCATGGGAGGCCTATGTCCAGCAGTGGACTAACATAAGTTGTTGATAATGATGAATATGAACAATGCGTCGGATGGGGTATAAAAGACGGTCCTGCCGCTAACCAAGTCGTGGAGGTGGTCCATCGAATAGAATTATTAGAGTAAAAAGGATATATAGGTAAAACACTGTGCATGACGTACCTTACGTATTTGCATGATCCTATCGACCGGCCGCTGGAGTCAGAATTAACTTGGAGGATATTATGTATTGTACAGATAAATATTACAATCCTAACATTAATCTTATTTTCTTGTCCTTAATTCAATTGTATATGTTTTTTGTTTAGGTGATGACTTCGCCCACATGTCCTCGGCGCTTCTCTATCGAATGCTGAAGAGTAAGACGGCGCAACCCCTCCACGGCGCCGTTCGCCTGATGAGGGAGGACGTGGTGTTCTTGTGCCTAGTCGAGAATCACGCGAATGTAAGTACATTTTGTCTTATAACGTGTTTTAATCGTTTTGCCTGCATTGAGAAGGAAAATTGAGCTTGAAAACAGTACAACAGCGTATTAAAATCGACACCGTTAATCGGTACGTTTTGTTTGGTACCGTTAATCGGTAAGTTCTTTTATACTTAAAATCAAACTAAAATATGCATGTTGATGTATTATTTTACGGCATTGTCGTAAAGAAAAAACTTTTTACATTTCTTTATTTAACATGCTAGCTGTGCAAAAACAAAGAGTTTTATACAAAAATAAATAATACTAAAATATTGAACAACTCACGTGAGAGGTATCGAAATGATCGCCGTTTGCTAATAAAGATATTTTTAATCGTATTTTTTTTCTTGTTGTACACTTCGTAAGCTGAACTGCTTTTTTACTACTAACTTAAAAGTATTTCACATCTTTTTATTATTATAAAACCTTATAAGTTTGCGTTACCGATATGCTCATATCGGAGCACGAGCAGCGGCCGCTTGTGGGCCATTCGCTTTTTGGATAGGTTAAATCTACTGCGTTCTTGTTACTGACATTCATATAGCAGTTTTTCAACAATGATACAGCACATTAGAAATCATAAAATTGAATACATTAGTAGATCGTATTTATATTTTGTCATGAACTGGTACAGCCTGCTTACAAAGATAATGAAAACTAAATATTATCATTGCTCAGATTGATAGGAAATCTATATTGATTTATTAAAACGTTATAAAGTTTCAAATTTTATTTTGTAGGTATTCTTAACGTCTATAATTATTAACTTCTTTCAGCAGTCACTATAATTATTTTTCTTGTATTAAACTTGGGAAGTTTATTCATTTGCTATTTTTTACTAAACAATATTCTTATTAAAAAAATTAGTTTCCATTTTTCAAGTTTAGCTTTCTGTCCCCCAGTTTATCGAAGCATTGTTTTTGTTTGAATTCATGACGGTGATTTAATGCGTTTTGTACAAATTTTTCACTATGATGCCGTAAGAAGTGTTTGATTTTCATAATGTTACGATTTGAAGGTTTGATCAGTCATGTAGATAAAAGTGAAATTACTTCTTATAGAAATGAATTCTCAGTCTGGTGTCCATAGTACAATATAGTTAATCTTTAGTCTTCTCGCATTTATGGTTATATTCATTAATTTTGTGCAATGGGCGCCAAAAAATCCACCACCATTGTGCAGATTCGTCGTATGGCGACCATGGTGGGTCTGGTAGTAAGCGACTACATAAAGCAGTTTCTTTATTAAAAGGCCTGAAATAAGAGTTACATATCCGGCATTGAAAACAAAGTTTACGTAATAAAGTAGGATTTCTTGATTGCTTACTGAAAACTTGATTATACATTTTACTTGTTAATATAATATAAAGCCCATTTATATAATTACCAAGTAGGTATTGTAATTTTGACTCAAATATGAATCATCACTAACAGGTCGCCACCCAGCGAAATTACCCTACTAGAACATTATTAAGGGAGTGAAATACGTTTTTTACCTTTTTTAAAAAAGGAATATTATAATTTACTAATAATCGATAAATTCAATGTCTCGAATTATCAACTAAACAGAAAATATATTTATATTAAATTAATAGAATTTATTAAATATATGGGAAAATCTTGATTACATGATTTTTTTTTTTGCTTTTAAATTTTAGCATGTGTTGAAATAAGTGTAACTAAAGCGAGTTAAAACTTAATTTGATTTCCATGTGTTATTTCTTTAACAAGAGACAAATCGCGAGCATGTCTTGATACATACTAGTTTATGCCAGCGGATATGCTCGCGTATATGTTGTGCAAAATTATTACTAACACACCGTTCTGGTGTGTACACCACTGATAGATAAAATATCATAATATGTAGCTGTAAGCTTTAATATTGTAAAAATTCATCGAAATGATTAATTAAAATTTTTTTGCGGCAAAAATCATTCACACTTGCTTTGGCACGTATAACATTTTAGTTGAATTTATCTTTATGGGTGACACACAAAACGTTGTAATTCTGTACCTAGATTAAGAATTACGAGGCCTTAATGATGAGTGTCTCCAAAAAGTTTTGTAATTGCCGAAACGCGTTCCCAAGAAATATGTCTCAATTGAAATCTTGTCTAACATAAAGTTGTCGCGTTTAATAATAGCAACGTTATTTAAAATTCGTTTTAAAAGGACAATGGTCCTTTTGGAAACAGCATCAGCAGGTGACGTCACATGGTAGCCGTGACGTCATTAACGGAATGCAGACTATATAAAATCGTTTTGCGTCTAGACTACCACGTGAAAAGAATTTTCGACTTAGTCATACTTGACGTCGCTTTGTGGGACTGGTGCAGTAGAAATTTATAGCCTTATGCGGATGCGTCGATGCGCTTGAATACTAATACGCTGTAATATAATTCGATGCGTCCGTCGCGTCATGTACCAACTGTCTGTCCACGGCTCAGCCCGTTATATTAAATTTTTAGATATAGATTTTCGGGGGGTGGAGGGGGTCAAAAAAGCCTATGTTACTTAAGGGTAATAGAACTTTCTAGTAATGGGGAATAATTCAAATCGGTCCAATGGTCTCGGAACCTATTCGAAACAAAGGTTCTTTTTTATAATATTGGTATGAACTAGGTCCCCTTGGGATTTTTCAGACGGAAACAGATAATATAATTAATTTTACTTTATGTTAACTTTAATCCGCGCCTTCCATTTCAAAGTGAAAATATTTATAAACAAAATTAATTTTTGATTCTTTTTTTATTTTTCCTGCAGGGAATCAACAAATTATCAATGTTGTTTCCTAGTTAGGGCAATTTGGGCCGATCACCCAATGGTCTAAAATGTAAGATGATCCATGAGGTCAATGCGGATTTACATGTAATAAGTCGGTCCACCCACCAACCCGCAATGGACCAGCGGGGTGGGATACGGTCCAAAACCTCCTAATGGAGAAAACGTGCGTTACAGGAGGTCTATATCAAGCATTGGATTACCACAGGCTAATGGTGAAAGTAACTCCGTCTGTCTGTCTATTTTTCCGTCCGTCTTTACCATCTAGACCATTAAACCGATGTCGATGAAGTTTGGTTTATACTTAGAATAAATTCCAATAAAGGACATAGCCTATTAATTATTGCAATAAAAGTGGTTGAAAAGGTGGAAACAATTCTACATCGTTGAAAATAAAACGAAGAAATTTTGTGTTTAGATACTTAAAACGAGCCATAGATGTTTTATAGCAATTTTGTAAATGTCTTTTCAAATTCTACGGTATTAAATCGGGTTGAAATCGGAATGAAAGTCAGACGAAGTCAAAGCAACAGCTAGTACTTCCACAATAAAGCAGGTTCTAGAAATAGCGAATCAGTAAAGAGCAAGTTCTAGCACAATTTTTATGAAGTTTCTTAATTTCTTGAAGTGTAAAAGTCTAGACTATGAAACTGGGAGAAATCATTTTATATAGTTTGTTTTATGTGCACCGCATAGTTCACTTGTGATAAATAAATTAATTTATAGCCATGAAGTCATCCGACTTTCATTAACGTCCTATTAATTAGACAACCGTTTGATGTAATTGATCCGTGCTGCTCTAATTAACATAGTTGATTAGTAGATGGGTCTGGGGCCTGCTCTTTAAATATGCAGAAGTTATATGAAATGTGCAAAGTTTCCATCTTATGTTACATGGTTTTATATTTATTCTGAATCATTATTATGGCGAAAGTGACATTCAGAATAGCTAGGTGACTAAAGTCATTATTCTTAAATATCGGTTCTTTAAGAAGAAAGATATGTTCCTTTATTAAAAAGTATTGGCCGTTTTTGTAGCAAACTATTATAGTTGTTGTCACACCCAAGTTGACAGAAATTTTTTTACGGTTGACAGATTCCGCTTTAAAATTAATTAATCGGATCAAGATAGTACCTTTAATATTCGCGGCATTTGTCATCATCACCAGCCTGTGTTAGTCCACAGGTGGACTACATACATATTATCACCTGTGATAGTCCACTGCTGGATATAGGCCTGCCTAACATCCGTATCCATTAGGGGGTTTTGCACCATATGCCTGATCACCACGCTGGTTTAATGCGGGTTGGTGAATGGATCGACTTTTACATGTCCATCTTATGGATCATCTTACTTTTCCACAATTGGGTGATTGGTCAAAATTGTCATAACCAACAGCAAGCAATATTACTACAGTTATTTTCACGCAGGATTCGAACCCGACACTCCGTTTTATAAAGTACGGTCAATACCGCTAGACCACGGAGCGGTAGTAGTAGAGTGAGGATGCCCATTATGAGATACCATTTCTATCTTAATGTATAAAAACAAAACTGTTACATTTGAAGCTTTCTGAGATATAGTTTTAGATAGGAAATTTTATGTACTTTAAATGTGTAATAGCTATTCAGGCTAAATACAATATTTTCTGGTCTATGCTGTAAAAAGTGAAAATATCAGAAAAAGGTCCAAGGCAAAAGGTCTCCTATTATGAGATACTAGGGTTGCTAATATGAGATAGTATCTCATATTAGGTTCCATAAATTTAAGGGGTTAACAAACAAAAAAAACAATATTAATGTCATAATCACATTTTATTGTAGGTAACTTATTAATTAAATATTAAGACAAACATCAGTCTTAATATTTGGTACTTCAATTATTAAATTATGGACTATCATCCATCAGTCTTCAAAGCGGGTTCTACAATAATGATTTTTGTACTTTAATTACTTAACAAAGATTTGAGCTATGCTCACTTATCATAATCATATTTAGCATTTTTTAATAAAATATTAAAGAGAAAGTTATAATGTATATAGGTAATAACAAAAATAAAAATCTCTTCTAAAATATTTTAACTTTTCCATGTCATAGGGACACATCTAAACATAAAGAACACAAAAATGATTCGCTGCTCATCTCACAATCCTCATGAGCCATTTAAAACAGCTTTGACATTTGGCCATTTTCTCCTCTAGTATCCTGTGAAAAGTTGCCACTAGTAGGGACATTCAGCATCATATTCATCCCTCACTATGTGCGAGCTCAGGCATGTCATCGTCTTCGGAACTGGAACTAACTTCTTCAACTTTTCTTTTTGAATGTATTTTTTTTCATTGTTTGCTGTTTTTATTTAAACGTTTCTTCTGTCCTTTTTTATTTTCTTTTCTTGCTTTTATTAAGGATTCTACTAGTGAATTCTTATACGAGAAGCCGTAATTACAGAAGCTGATCCAGTTCGAGTTTTCTTAGAAGAAGAATTGTTCTTAGGTAGTCTGGGCACTGGCTTCAGTGCAAATGGTGAGACACAAGACGATGTACTGGGTACTGGATTGTCATAAACACTAGCTCTTGATGATGCTTTAGAAGATGCTAATCCTTGAGGCTCATCAGAAGGATTTATATTTGAAATTCCGCTATTGGATAACACTTCAGTTGGCTCTAATCGGTTTTCAATCGAAGTAGGAACACAACTTGTATCTTCCGGATTTGCGTTCTCATCATTTATCTGAACATTTAGTGACTCTTGCTCTTGATCCACTTCATCAAATATTGAAAACTCTTCGTCTGTAAAAATATGTCGATTGCAGGGAAATAACCCAGCTTTGCGAAAACCATTTACGGAGTTGGTCATGGTAGCAGCTTTTCATAAGCCGTACCAAACAATCTAGCCACATATTTGTTTGTTAGTGTGCGTCCCGAATTATTACGCAGCCAAGTTTCAATTTCTTGGGAGTAATAAGCTTTTAATGGCTTCATAAATGCCACATCCATTGGCTGCATTCTATGAGTGCAGTGTGGCAAGCAAACAATTATCACGTTGTTGTCTCGAGCTAAATTAATCACATCGATGTTTCGTGTATGTGTGTAGTAGCCATCTAAACCAATAAAATTGGATCATCTTTACTTGGCTTTGTAAAGTTAATAAAATGCTGAAACCACTTTGTGAATAGGTGTGTCTGGATCCAGCCTGACGGATGACAATCGCCAATTGAACCTGCTGGTGCACCATCCATTAGCTCTTGAGCCATATTTTCCTTGGAAAAATTATTAATGGAGGCACATAGGTACCACAAGCGTTCATACAGGTCACTATGGTCATGAGTTTTCTCTTTCCAGGGATTCAACGCACCAACCTGTTTTGCCTTTCATACTGACAACTTTCGGAACGTTTATGTTGAACTACTGTTATTCCTGTCTCGTCCACGTTGTAGACCCTGTGTGGAGCGGATTTTATCTTATTAAATTCAGGCTCATATAAATCGAAAAAGTTGGCGACTGCAACTGGATTAAATCCTTTTACTCTGCGCAGAAACTGCTTGGTGTCCTAATAGATAATGTGGATGTCTCCTCAAAAATCCACGTAGCTCATTTTTTACCAGCAGAGGCTTTAGTCACCTGAAAGGATGCCTTAGATTGTTTTTAATAGCCAATTGAAACGCCATGTATTTGATGTCCTGCAGACGTAGCTCACTAAAATCGTCTATCCATTTCTTTGCAATAACTTTTCAGCTCGGCTTCTAAATCAATAGAGTAAGGCTGGTCGTCTCCCATAGGAACCTGGACAAGATCTTCTGCACGGACATCTTTTTTCACATAGCTCAAGGAATTCTTAGGAACACCAAATCGTTTTGCAGCTCTTAAGTAACCCATTTCTTTTCTTCGTACTGCATTCACAGCCTGTATCATGGCAGTGTGGTCCCAGGTCTTCCTTTTGATGGAGGCATCTAAAATAAAAATATAGGGTTTAACCCATCACTTATAATAATTGCTCTTTTTTTGTACAAATAATATGAGAATATCTCAATTTAGGAACCCCAGCATATCTCATATTAGGAAAACAACAGTTTTACAAAATGGATGCCTATTTTTTGCTTCCAAAAGAAAACACAATTAAAATGCATTTACAACTAAAATTTATCATATAAGCTAAAATAATACATATATTAAATGCGTTTAACGTAATGATAAAGTTGTTACATACCTTGTAAACATTTAATGAAAATATTTGGTTTTGATTTTGTAATAACCTGCACGCACACGTTCTTACATCGCCGGTGGCCCGGCAGGCACTAGTAGACGTTTAGAACTATTGCCGTGTCAATTCGAGCGACACTAGGCGCAAAATGGCTGACGTGAGTGGTTTGACCAATACCTTGCTATCTCATATTTAGCGCCTATCTCATAATAAGGCATCCTTACCCTATACAAACATAAATTTTTAGTATTTCAGCTACTTTGATTACTAGAAAGCAGAAGTCGTTACCACTAATAACGTTGGATCATATAGTTGTAATTTTAGAGATTTTTGTGGATTTATTTTTGTATTAATAGTCTAAAAACTGTTTTAGACTTTATCGGGTAAATATTTTCTCCAGATATCCCTTAAAGTAGAACTTAGATTTTATGACAAGTATTAGTAAGTTATTGAGTGAAAGTGAACCTCGCCTGTCCTTATTCTACTTATTTCGTGTAATCGACCGTTATTTGTCCTCAGATAAAATTCAATGTTATATTATTAATTACAGTTAACAGTTACAATAATCAATATTCTGCGAGGTTAAACAAAGGAAAAATTGTCCATTCAACATACAT